>SJOL01005096.1:0-10344 GCA_004794785.1 Opisthorchis felineus | reverse complement strand
GAACACCTGCCATGCACACGTCGCTGCTAGCTGAGAGTGCTTTTTAGTCACCGTGCTAAGACGAAGCCCTCTGCAACCCCCTGTCTCTAGTTGTGTTTGCTAGCTGCTAGTTGTCCAACAAAGGAGACCGTGACTTTTCCGCGGGCTACTTTGCCATGGTGACCACCGCAGGGTTCTCGGTTCTCCTCGACAGATCCCAGTTTCTAGCACAATCTGACACTGTGGGTCATGCTGACGAATCTTGTGTCTCCTCCTGCCGAAGAGCTTCACAGTGTTAGCGTGGGGGAAGAGCCGATTCCTCAACCAAATTGGTGGATCACTGTGTAAAACTATGTAAAACTCGTGGAATCCTGGTCCTTGCTCTAACCGTGTATGATAAGACACCGCAAAACTAGAAACGCAAACTTAGTGTCTGCAAAAATATCCTCATGGATGGCGCAGTTCGCTCACCGATACATCAGGCTTACAGCTTCGCGACCAGAAACCGATGACTGACCGAATCGATGACCCTTAGCAAGTCATGCTATATTCCGTCGTGCTTTCGTCCATGTTTTTTCAACGGGTCAAGGAACCGCTGAAGGTTTGCGGGACAAGAACTCCCTGAGACAAACCCATGCCGCCTATTACTTAGTTTCTTTTTTGATAGATGCACAGTGAGGAAGTAATAAAGCATCGCTCCCATGACTTTCCAGAAAGAGCTGGTAACGCTTGCTGGACGATGGCTTCCGGGTTAACACCTAAGTCTTCTTATGTATCGGGTGTATCATCAGTTCTCTTGACATCTGTCCCGCGCAAAACAATTGGTTGAAAAAACAATTTAGTCCACTACTTGCCCGAAGGATGTGTAGTTGACATTTAGGTGTAGGTGCGGTCCCGAACGTGATAACTGTCGTTGTAGGTACGTGTCCACCCTGGTCCACTTAGTTGGCGGCACTGAAGAAATGTGGGAGATTTTAGCTATTTGTTATTCATTTGTTACTCAAGACCTGCAAACATCGGCACAATTACCAACCACCGCAGTGCTTCCTTGGACTGAAAGCCCCGATGATGGTGCTGAAGATTGGGTGATAGTTGATTTGTTATCTTGGTTTTGTGTGCATAACCAAGCCTTTCGGTTGTTATAATCATCCAACTGCAAGTACACCTGCAACGAAGAAAGGTACAGTATCGCTATGAAATTTATAATAACAATGATAGGTTTATTTTCCAGCTAGGTAGGGGAATACCTTGCGCCCATTCTGGACTCAGAGCTGTCCCAATGACCTCAAGGTAGTTCTCCCATTCCTTACCATAGCAGGGGTGAGTGTCGTTTGGCTGGAGATGCCCGTAGTACTGAAACAAGCGCTCATAGTTTGACCCAGGTTCATCGCCAATTTTCGTGCAGTAAAGGTTGGATACAGCAAGAGTTGCAATTCCCAAATTTGCTTTGTGTGCCGTTTGAAGCTTTTTTACTCATGCTTACCCAAAAGCAATTGGATCTTAAGTTGAATGGCAACTTGATCTCTCCTACCGAAGGGCATGTGAATGGTGAGCCGCAGCATGTCGTTTGCAAATCGCGTCAGCACCCGATCACACGTAGTTTTGTGTTTTGGCCCAGAGACATCGTATGGTTGATGACAGATTGACATATGTTCTGTTCTACCACTGCTGCTTCCTTGCACCGTGGTTGCTGCTTGCCATAGGCGCCTTCTTGTTTGGCCCCTGACCATTGAAATCCCCAAAAATAAGTTAACAACTGGATCTAACCAGAATCGTCTCGAGGAGGATCCTAGGCTGCCATTGGTTTTCCAGGTCAGTCGTCAAGCCCACGTATAGATCCAAAACCCATAACTTAGCTACTTTTTGTAAGCTCGTGTAATTGCTTCAACGGCCTGATATGCCAGGAGGCTCTTTACTGGGGATTCTTTTGCTGCAACTCGCGCTTTACATTGCTTGCATCAACCAGCGCAACAGGAGGACTCATCTATGCCGAAGGTGCTATCATTGTTGTACATCATGACTCATAGTTTGCGCAGGCTGGTAATGGCAGACTATTTACCATTCACTAGCAGACTCAAAGAAACACCATAGTGAGTACTGAGCAAACGGATACTAAAGGCTGATCAATTTCAACAAAAAGGTAAGTCACGCAGACGGGCGTTTTAATGGCGTTCCACATAATAAATGCGGTGTAACTCATGGACAGTGAGTGCGTCGTATAGACGTTTCAAGTACCCTATGAAGACAGCGGAGCTGCATAAAAAACTGTCGATCAGCGTAAGATAGAAGACGCATAGTATTAAGGCATGAGGCTTAAGGGTACAATTGGAAGAAACTTCTATGATGACTGTGTGCAGGCCTCAGCCGGAAAGCACTCGACTTAACGTCCAATGACCTAGCTACAAGACTTTGCTTCATCTTTGAAAACTTGAAGGCATGCTGCCAGGTCCATAGTTCTCTGGTACAGATCGGCCCACGTTTCCACATTTATTCCATCTCTATTGTGTACCTGCCTAATTTTGGCTTAGTCGAAATATTGTTGAAAGGGTTCACTCCCGGACGTTCGCTGATTTGACTGACGCAACTGATAGAATCCCGTCACCTTCGAACGTTCATCGATGCTAAGTCCTCACTTTCTGAAATAAGTGTAACCTTTCTTAATTGTTCGGTGGCACAAGTTGCTTACTGAAGCCAGGTTTTGGCGAAAGCACTATCTCTATTAACGTCACTGTTAAAAGTGGACTTTTTAAATCGCTACAGCCTCTGGTGTTCTTGTTGCTTGCCTTTATAGTGGGGTTAGTATATGTGACTTGGGACTGAATGGGTTGTTTACGAACATTACAAGAATTCAGGGTCCTAACAAACATTTACTCTAGCAGGAGCTGTTGTGTCACGCCAAAATTTTCTTTTTGTGTAGCCGATGCATCTAAAATGGGTGCCGTACAAAAAATTGGACAACATGAGTCTAAATGCACTAAAGAGCTTTTCGTGAGACCAAAGGCATTCTTGTGCTATGTCAAATGCAACTTACGGATTTGCTTGTTTAAGTACGAAGAAATTCACCCGAATTACCTGGCCACGATGTTCTGGTGTCCACAATGCTTTTAAAGTATCAGTTGAGAAGAACAAAGGTCCGAGGTTTATGTGGATACTGCAGGCCTCGTGTCAGTGTTTTGTCGGAGTGGTGTAGATTTTAGAACCAGAGGACAAGTGGAGCGCGAAGTTTAACATAGTGCAAAGGATAATGAAGTAAGTTAAAACAAGGAAGCCGTTCGAGTTTGACGCCACTTTGAGACGGCCAGGGCGCAATAGTGAGTGACGTCAATTAAGTCAAGGGTAGCTATACTGTCCGTTATGAAAAGCGAAAAACGGGAAAAAATAAACAAGACAGTTGTTCGGGGCGCTTTGTGATGACAGAGTGAAACGGGAAGAAGGGGTACATCTTTCGGGAACAGACACATCTTGTCGTTCAATTCAAACATAGATCCTTTACCGACCCCCGAAGGCCCGTGTAACTTTCCTCAACGGCATGGCCTCTTGCATAATCATATGAGAGCAATGTAAAATGTTTGTGCAGAGAAACTGGTCGTCGCCAGTCGAATTGTGAAACTGTCGCCTCATCGTCTGTTGATGACCAAATTACTAACAAAACTAATTCACCATACTTACGAAGTCGTGCCACGAAAAACAAGCACGCTGAAGCTTATCTGTATTGCTTCCAACCACGGCAGCGTTGGGCATTACGATGGATATTTTAAGCGCCTATCTGCCCTCTAGATTATTCGGTGGTGGTAAGGGTATCGTTCATTTATCTTATGAATCAGTAAAGGGCAGCGGTTGCTTTTTCTTCTCTGTTCCGACCACTCGCGAGCAGCGTGATGTACGCCCGTTTATTATAGCGCCGTTTCATTTCCTTGCTGCCCGTTCCCCGGGCAGCCCTGGGTTTTTGCTCCTGCTTAATAACTATTCATTTTCTATCAACTGATGTCAAGATTTTGCTGCTTGTCCGTTTTCGCTTGCAGGTTCTTTTCAGCTCTACCTATTTTTGAGTGTCAGCTGTGACGGAGAAACGGGCCTGCCAGGGATCGAACTCAGAGTTTCTCAGACGGTACGCGAGCGTGGTATCCAATACACCAACTCGACACCTCAAGAGACCCTATTTTTGTACTACCTCTATACCGCTTCTGCCAGACAGCTTTTGTCGAGATTTGTTTTAAATGGACCTGAGCGCGCAATTCGACTTGGCGCGTGACACGAGCTGCTGCATCGCGCCGTCAGCCGATGTCAGTTTCTTAACCTCCAAACGTACTGATTGTTTTCGGCTCCGTTATTTCTATATATGGCGAATTTGCACTGACTGACTGCCCCTTTCTGTACGTCTGTACATCATTTGGTACTTACTTTCTATTGCCTCCGGAAGGCCCTGCTGCCTCAGTGACCATTCTCCTGCTCCTTCCGATTGCGTCATTGTGGATTGTATGTTGTTCCCAATCCAAGATATTTACTAGCCCGTTTTTTCACAGGAACATTTCTCGACAGTTCTAGATACAGCAACTATCGCCGTCTGCCTGTTCCTACTGCCCATTGAATACTAACCGCGTGTAGCCCAATAGCTGCGATCGTCCCATGAGATCCTTATGTACCATGATCTTACAGGTATAGTGGACCAGCTTGGGCTGGTTTTCACACCACACTATAAACCTCCCCTGGGAGACAAATGAGCTTTTATTATTATAAAAGTCTGTCCGACTGGAAAATACGCAGGAAAATGATGGTCTTTTGCTTGCATAGTGTGGAACTGTGCCGGGATCTGTTAGCAGATGAAGCACGACTAACGTGAGACTGGAATTCCTTTGCGGAGCTTCATCAGGTTAGCAGATAGAACAGCGGCTGTCTATCGTCCCGTGCTGTAGCGGTAGCTCCCGAGATTCACACATTAGGGGGAAACGGACAACTATGTCCTTAGATGGTAAAGTTCCATTACAACCCTCAAGCACATAAAATACCTGGAGACCCTAAATGAAACCCTAAATATGTGGGCAACGGAGACTCCTAATTTTAGTGTCAGGTCAACATCGTAAAGTAACTCACTCTAGTTTCGGTTTCTCCACACCATTCAAGACCCTATGAGAGGTGTCCCGCTAGAGCTTCTACGTGAAGGAGGGCTGCTAAATCACCATAAACTAGCTAAAAGTCTTCTGAGTCACTTTTCTGGCATGTGAGTTTTTTAGTAAACCGTTCCACCGATTTCTGAGCTTGATGCCGCCCCAACATAAAGTCTCTGCATGGCAACCTCTCTGGTCAAAATTGTTGAAATTCAACAAGACTTTCGTAGAGCCAAAGCTGCTAGTAGTTAACACATCATTGAACAATTTGCTAGTAACTTAGTCCCGAACACGCCATTCACTGGGTAGTCATCCACATTGAAAGCGTCATTGATGATGGTTGATTTTACTCTCGAAAGCAACTTTCTATAATTGAAAGCTGTGCGCCCTAATAAGCGTGGTATTTTGAAGGGTTTACACCGAAGAGATGACTCCCGATGACCAGATGGTGAACCTCAGCAGAAACATATGAAAGTAAAATATCACATGCGCGGTTTTAGAAGACGAAACTAGGGGGAGGATTTTTCAATATCAGATGAAACTTCCCTCACGTTTTCGTGCATTAGAAGTATAATCTTGTGAGCCCTGTAAAGTGACCTCATTCGAAGAGTCCCCAAGGAATGTTGCAGCGGAAATGAGCACAAGCCCCATTTTACCGAGTGTGGATAAACTGTGAACGGAATGCTACGAGCAAAAGAATCATGGAAAATCCCATTGGTTTTATCAGAGCTGTACGTTCAGAACTGTTTTTATTTAACGCTTGTGAGAATTTGTTACGGAATAGTGTTAATACCTTACCTATTTACTGAGTCAATAAGTGCAATTTGATTCGAACTTTTCAATCAGTTACAAATACCGAGTCATAGACGCACATCCAGAATCGCCCTTGAAACATTGTGCTAACAGGGAAAGTTATTTACGAAATTATATATATATATACATTCGGCAGTCTAAAATCTTTTCAGGAAGCACTATTTTGCTGAAACTTTTCTAAAACTACCAAGAGTTTAATTTGGGTGAAGAATCCATTCTTTATGGCTACTACAGCTCAGTGTAGTAGCCATCTGTGAGTGCGGTAGGTCTAGCGGATGGGTTGGTCGTGCTTGAAATTTCCCTAAAGTACTAGCTGAACAATACGTCACTTCTGTCCCCTTAGGCTCAAAAGGAAGCAGGAATTTGCAGCTTATGTGCGAGAGTGTATCCCAAGTTTCAGTAGGCATTCCGCAAGACAGTTATGGCCGAGGAATTCGTTGCAGGTAGTAAATCTGATGGATATTTTGTGGAGGAGGTGCGCGCTGTGCCGGGTGTCCGGCGTCGCCTCCTTGATGGTGACGTCCTACCGCCTGGGGCTCAATCAACCTATCGTCAGTTTTCTATTTGACAGGTTTCTAGTCAGCCAACGCCTGACATGCAACAAGTTAAAGGAGTGCAGCGCTATGTGGAACAGCAGGACACCGTTATCAGACATCCAATAATACGCCACAGATAGATTTTGGAAGTTGCTGGACAGCTACTTATCTACGGCCACCCTGTCAGTTGCCGATTCCCAGGTCGATGTCTACGTCTTGCTCACTGAGGTAGGTGATGTGCCATCGGTCCTCGCAGAGCTCTGCGAACGCGGTCCTGTATATGTTTGTGGCCTGGCCGTTACCGTTTTAAACAGGCAAGTTTTGCTTGCGCACAACAGTAAATCTGTTCCGATGTTTTACAGGAATTGCAAACGGTAATGTCACACATGGCACAAACCTCCCTGGGTAACTTCTCCTAAGGTGTCCTACTTTTGTAATATAAACACCGGCCGAACACCCTCTTTGTGATAGTTGGCATGTGGATAGGTCGACCAGTGATGTAGTGCTTCCTCGAAAGCGGACATTTTGCGCCTGCGTATACCGTTCGGCTTGTTCAAAGGTACGATGAATAGGCATAATTGCATCAAGACGTTTGTGGTATACTTCTAAGTGCACGCCTTTTCAGAAATACCAAAAAGACCGACTATATGACTTCCCTAGCCCTTTTGTCCACGCTATCCGCCTTTTCCTCAAGGGTGCAATACGACCTACAAATAGAAAGGCACCTGTCAAAAATGAAGCGAAATTCTCACTTCCAATGTCGAAAACTGTGCACTTTTCCCCTTTTAATTGGATCACTCTGGGATGAACCGATTGTTCCTTCGAAAGCTTTTGGAGAAGCAGACACAAAAAAACCTAGATCTGGATGAAAACAATCAATAAATGTTGCCCACTGAAAAATTACCTGGCTCTTTCGATCAGTTGTCCGTTGGCTACCCAAAGGTGATCCAGCTATCTAAAGCTGCATCCAAGACGCCCTGGGTGTCACTAGCAGACTGGCGCACAAAATAGTCCAAGATGATCAACTGGGGCTTGTTTTTTAAGGTGGTTACGCTAAGCTGGTGTGATCTTCAATTGGTGCAGTTCTTACAAAAGCTAAGCATGAACCTCTGCCCACCTAAACCAAACAAAATCAGAGTTTCTCATAGCTGAGAACGCATTGTACGCCACACGACCCATTAAGCACAAGCACACATAACATTGTGGTACCCCTCTGATTGGCTAGGTAGCTCACACTCCCTCATCGTTTAGCCATGGTTTACACGCTCTTGGCATCTCTGTTAAGTTCCCACCGTCCCAATGGTAGCGGCTGCTTCATTTGCGCCTCCGCGACCTGCATTTTCCAGCGGATGTTTGTTTGAAATGACCAAGCTGTTTCATTGGCCCGGCTTTTCCCCAACCGGGTAAAATATCTGGTAGCTGGAGTTCTTTATTAATGAACAAGCCGCAATTATGACTGCTTGGTGGAATTACACCTTGCAGATCTGGTAGCATGTAGGAGGGATGAAAATCTCGTGTAGTGGTCGGTAAGCCCTGCAGGGAGAGTCACCCTGTTGCATTGCACCATATTACGTTCGTATACCATCCACTCCTCAATTAGCACGGGTTCTTCGCCCATCGCCCGTGGTTCTGAGCATGGCCTTTAATTCAAGAAATCGATAAACGAGCACTGTTATTTCCTGTTTATTGCTGCTGGGCTGGACTCGTCCCGGTTGTGTCATTTAACTGGCAACCTTATAAACCATACACGGTGAGAAACGACTGACTTTCGTCTGTTAAAAAAAGAAATTCGTAAAAAACGCAGATGGGATAGCCTGAATACTCTGCGATACCCACGGATTACATTGACATGCGGAGCTGTGGCTGCCAGCATGCAAGACTAGTGCCCAAATGCTTTTTTCGCCGTGCACCACCTCTTAAATTGAAGCTGTTAGCAGTGCTCCGGGGACTGATCACTATTTCTCTTCCACTCATGTTCTCTCCTAGACTATGGTGCCGTCCAGCTCACGTAATAAATACCAGATAAACTAGTCCATCATCTCGGAAGTCCACTCCTGTCAGTCCTTATACTTTCGATTTCCCTAACCACGCCACCCCTCTGCGTGATTACACCGGTTTGCTCCAGACCTCCTGTATTATGATATCATATCAGCAAATTCAACCCTTGCTTGATGGCTATTCTACTAAGTGCAAATACACCCCTATCCTGTCTCATTAAATCACTTGCTGTCACCACCCTACTTGCGGTAAACGCCAGGTTTTTTCTCTATTAATGCTCATTGTCTTATCTGATGTCTCCTTGCACTCACTAGACTTCACTAATCTAATCCGGTTTCCTCGTCTTCCCAAGCTTTGGGTTTCGGTAACACCTGGTTAAGAAGCCCTGTTTGGCTGTCATCCACTCCACCTGGCCTGTGATCTGCATCCACAGTGACTCCAGCCGGACCAAAAAATGCCTGAGATCTTACATGGGATTTGTTCTAAACCTGAAGATTTCCTTGGCCAACCTGAAAAAATCCCGCTGCTCAAAGAATTGCACATCCCAGTCCAATGACCTTAAGTATGGCGTCCGTTACTGGGCTGTCCAAAAACCGAAGTTTCAGGCCAATGCTGGCACCGCACTGCCATACCCAGTTAGATAGAACACCCGCATTTATTCCCTTCGTACTCTTCACCGTACCACCTCGCCCAATCGTTCCATTAACTGCAAATACGAACAAGCTATTCACCTGGTCTAAGCCGCATCCAGACGCTTTCATTCAAATCTGCTGAACCTTTGGTTCTGACCTAACCATTTCGGCGGACTTTCAGTCTGTGCTCCCCACAAAGTCAATAGTTTTCTGTACAGTTTGCGTTCCAACTTGGGCGACGTCACCAACTCACCTTTGCAAGGATATCTTATACCCGACTCCACCACAACAGCGACACCCGTGAGTCTCTAAATTTTCACTGTACACCATGATTCTGAGATGCCTGCTACCGTTTATCAGCAGTGCCAATCCCTCTACCTCATCATCCCACTTACGCTTTTTCTGACCCTGGCCATAAGCCCAACAGTCCAAGGCCACGAGGCCTCAGCGGTGGTTTTAGGTTTCGGTTCAGAATAACCGGCTGGATTACGCCAACTCTTCTGCTTCACCAGATCCGTTGTTCTGGTTCTTCATACCCCGCAGCTTGCACTTTTCTTATCATGTGTCAGGAAGGGTGCTCTTTGTTTTGCCTTCCCTTGTTTTTCTTCTGCCCGCTACCTTCAAACACTAACCATCTGATCTCGCTGAAGCTCGATATTTCCCCAAAAAAGCAGAAGTAACTGTGCCTCCCTGCCCGTGCCGGTTTAGGAGTGACCACATCTACATCATATAATGCCCACTGTTTATGACGATGTCCCTTTTCCGCACAATCCCCACCAGTTTGGAATAGACATTTTGTAGCCATAATTAAAATGGGCTCACGGAGAGGTAAATTGTCATATATTTGAGGTTCTTGCAACACCATCATTTCCAAGTTCACTGAGAACAACCTCAAAGCGATATACTGGTACTCATAAAGGCTTTCCAAACATCAGACGGATATTCTTGGATCACCTGTAGAGGCGCCAAAGCTGGGTCACATCGTTTCGGGAAGGGAAGCAAAAAAGCAAGCCAGGCCACGGCAAAAATCAACCGATCCCAAACATTTGACCAGTCCAATAGTAGCTGTGCATTCTTGTGCCGTTCAAATCACACTAATCCAACTAACCGTGTCTCCTGATTGCGGCTCCTATTCATCCTTGGCAGACGGGCTGACTACCACCGACAGTGATTCTGAGGGTGAAGCGGACCTCGCGTGAAAAGAACTCTCCACATGTGTAGGCCTATCATCAAGGGCGATAAGACAACAGCAATGAACCGTATACTCAAGTGACAAGAACT
>SJOL01005092.1:279054-297367 GCA_004794785.1 Opisthorchis felineus | reverse complement strand
GAATGTCTTACTCCAGCGTAGAATCCCATAAGCCTCGAGTTTGTGGAGTAGCGGGACCTGTGTGACTCGATTGAATGCATATGAGAAGTCGAAAAATATGGCATGTGATATGAGTCCTTCGTCCTTATCTTGGGTTAAGCTTTCGATAAATACGAGCATGTTGGTTACCCAAGAACGGTTTGGGAGGAAACCGTGTTGCACTGGGGATATCAGGTTGTTGTTGGTGATATCCGGCGACTCACCTCTGGACACTTGCTGACGGGAAATGTACCGGCAGTCAGAATATGCGGAGGCTGCAGTGCGACGTTTATTCACCGGAAGGGATATTCCTCCCCTCAGGAGGAAGTGTTGTTACTGCGCTTGATGAGAGAAACGAAAATACTGCTGAGACAATCGTAAATGAGGCAACCGTACCTAACCATGTAAACTAGACAGAAACTGTTGTGTGATGCAAAACACTCTTGAGACGTGGCTATACGAAGACGTAGGTGAACTCTTGCTTGGACGTTGATGGGGTGAAAAAATAGTTCAGCTGTAACACCCTTCCGGTGTCTAGCTGCCATGCCACCTGAAGGAAGCACGAGGGCTGGGATACTGCCAGGTTACCTAAGCCTAGACAGGGGAAGTCGAGAGTCAGAGGTCGGGTTCGAACCACGCGCCTTCCGGTCAGTAAATTCGCGCTCTAACCACTTGAGCCATCTCGCCGTACGCGATGTTTTTCTGTTGACCAGAGATGATGTCTTTGACCAGGGACTGTGGCAATCAGAGCCACCATACCCGCAGTTCACGACTATGGTTGTTCCGCTTCACGATCAAAAAAGCAAAACAGACCACAACTGGCGGTGACAGAACCTGTCAAACGACAAACAGACAAGCATCAACTTCAGACCACCGGGAGACGGCTCAGTGGTTAGGGCGCGAATTTACTGACCGGAGAGTCCGTGGTTCGAACCCGATCTCTGCATCTCGACTTCTCTCTAGGCGTGGCCAATCTGGCAATATCCCAGCCCTCGTGCTTCCTTCAGGTGACATGACAGCTAGCTACCGAAAGGGTGTTACAGCTGGACGATTGTTTTATCTAATTACCCCCGGGAACCAATCCAGAACATTTAAACTGGGCTTGGTGAATTCATCAGCTGTGGCTTCCGCTAGATACTCTGATGATTGACCGCTGTCAATATTTGTGTGGGTAAGTGATGGATGGTTGCTCCAGGAATCTGCTGGAGGCATGTTCTCTGCCACCACATAGATGCCCGTTGTTGCTCAAGGAATCCCTCTATGAGCAGTCTAGGCTGATCAGCTGAGGCGTTTGTGGATGGTCTAGCTGAGCATGGGCGAACAGCTCAAAAGAGGTGCACATCAGAACAGGCTGTTTTATCGTCACCGAAACAGGCAATCCTGTCTCCTGCTGTCGTTCACGCATCCTCGTTAGGGCCCATACTCCCCACACGCCTATCCACTCCTCATACTCTTACACCTACTGAAATTCTAGGGAGACTATTCCCCGGTGCTCACCAAAAGTGTTGCTGTTGAGGTCCATTCCTTTTCAACTTTGTGTTAGATTGAATTAATTGTCGATCGCTACATCTTGTATCACCGAAGGGGAGCTACTTCCGGAGAAGACCTTAAAGACTTGGGTAAAGACCGTGATACTGTGCTAATTTTGCCGTGCCCCATTCATATATAGAAGCCGTTAAATAATCAAAATAATGTTGCCATGCGCTTGTACGATTTTCATCTTCAACATGTAGTAAGTTTGGGCGAGTGCACCAAAGTTGGCCGTGGTAGCAGAACTGCCAGAACTGGACAGGTTTACCTACCTGGGTGGTTGCATCACGTCGGATGGCAACACTACTGACTAGATGAGTGCCAGAACCACTGAATCCCGTTCCGCTTTCCTTCAAAGTAAACAGCTGGGATAGACATCACTTTAAACTATCGACAAAAGTCAGGATGAACAATTCATCGGTGTTCCTTTGGGGTTATGTGACCTGGCCGTTGGGAGTTGAAAGCAGAAGACAGTTTTCCTTTGGCCATGGGTGCCTTCGAAGCATCTTACGTGTATCAGGGGAAATCGAATTGGCAAACCGAAATGCTGAATGGTTTTAAGCAATGATTCGGCAGTTTGTCCAATTGATGGATGGGTCTGGTTGCACCAACTATGCTGGCTCGGCCATGTGTTCCCTATACTGGGTGATCGGTTACCTCACCATGCACTGTTTACTGTGACAGGTTCCAACTGGAAGATACTGCAAGACAGACTGCATGATCTAAAGAAGGAGCGTGAAAAAAATGTGAAAGGTCTTGGCCGCAGTGGTGCATATCGTCCCCAAGTTTGAAGTATCAAACAACCATAAGAATACTAGTGGGGGGGGGGTTCACTGATACGGTAACGTCATGGTGCATTTTATTCAGTATCTTGTTCTTAAGAAGTGATCCGCCACTGTCTGTTTTGTTTCGGTTTTCTGTACCCAGTCTATTCTATGCTATCCCCTGTCATAAGCTGCGGCGACCCGAAGCACTACCTAAATACACGGCTTACAGTTGTCAAGTTGGTTACTGAATTAAACTTTCTCCTGCCGCCTTAAGGCTATGAACAGTAATGCTCTGTTATTTATTACAACTGGTGAACGCCCGATTTTCCGAAAAGGGTTAAGAACGTCACACGAGAACCGTCATAACATCAGCCTGTTAGCCGCCGCATCCTGGCAAAATGCGCGAAATGCTCGGTTATCGGTGGAGACAAACTCTCAAGAATCAAGCTGGGTTTTCGCCTTGGCCGAGGATGCATCTTCATTTTGAGACAAGTTCTAGAACAGTACCACTCTTTCAAACCTCTTATGTTGGTTGTTTTTCTTGATCTGAAATTTGCTTTTGATTCTGTCGGTCGTCAAAAACGTTGACACTATTTGGTGAAGGTATACCTTCTAATTTTTTTATTTTATCCCTTAGCAGGGCACTACATGGCAATTCATATAGGAATAAATATGGGTATACAGTAATCGTTCGCCTGAGTTCACCACGCCTAGTGGTGTGAGGCAAGATTACCCTCTCTCACTGTTCTTCAACTTTGTCATTGACATACTGCTTAACATTTCTCTGCCTGCCCGTGAAACATGATGGACCAAAGTGCTTCAGGAGCTTTCGCTCATGGTCATTGAATATGCGGACGACGTTGCTCTCCTTGGATCGGACGATTCAAGGGTATAGGTCATTTTAAGTAGCCGAGATAATTCTTCCGCATGGCCTATTGCAAGCTTCGCACCAGCGAATTGTAAAGTGCTGCTACAGAACTGGGTGGAACCAAACCCAAAACCTCATGCCTTGTCAATCGACGTGGTAGGTAAATATATTTACCTGAGCGGTTGTATGGGTTCCGATGGTCTGACCAGAGAGGAGTCCGCTTGTGTACTGAGAAGGCCAAGCTTTGACATCCATGGTACCGGCCTGTCGTCGGTTTGTCTGTCAGGGGCAACGATGCGATCCATGCTGTTTTTTTTAACCAGAAATGTGGCCTCTACGCGCAGAGGATTTGTAAGACCCGCCAGTGTTTGACCGTCGGTGTCTCCGAATAAATATGAATATCGTTCAACTGCAAACCTTTCGGTGAATAGCTGCCATGCCACCCGGAGGAAACACCAGGACTGAGGTACTTTCAGGTCGCCCGAGCCTAGACAGGAGCAGTCGAGATGCTGGGGTTTGGTTCGACCCACGGACTTTCCGGCAAGTACCTTCGAGCTTGTGAACTCTCGAGCTTGTGTTTCCTGAGTTTTGGTCGCCACTGGTGGGGACATCGGGTTAGCAATTTGGCGGTATGCCAGCTAGTTTTAGGAAAGAGGAACTCTCTCACGATTGATGAGCTGCTCATGCTTCATCGGTTACGCCTATTTCGCAGGGCCATTTTTGCCCAGTCCTGTGCTGAGTGGAAGCGACCGGGAGGTGGACAGTCTGTGACCTGGCAGTCGTGAGGCACCACTCAGTATACTCAGTCGGGTTGACAGCTGCCGCTTCTCTGGATGGTGACCCTGGGACTCAATTCATCAACGGGTGATGACACACGTGTACATGGCTCATTGACGTGGTCATTGACACCCTTGCACAAAATCTGTCGCCTTCGATACGTAGCTGCGACGTTTTCGGTTTTTTTAGAGGACTAGGTTGATTCAACACCAAATAACTGATTATGCCACCCAGTGGCTGACTAAATCTCCCCTGGTCTCCTATTTTTCCTGGCAGAAAGTAGACGACATTAGAATTTTCCGATAAAATTCTACCGGGTTATTGATGAAGTATCACCTATTCCTGGAAGGTTCCTCATCGTGACAAATCCTGAACAGAGAGAATTGATAAGAATCCTAAATGCCAATATTTTTGCCCTGTATGTTAGCAATATGCCGGTATCTGGGCTTTGCTACTACTGCCATCAAGCTGCTAAAGGGGCCAAAAATCTGCTAAATGTTACTGCAAAGGGGTGACTTCACTCATTCTCCTTTGACCATGCAGCAAGGGTTTGCAATTTCAAAACATCAATGCCTTTGGTCGTAATTATAGGTTATTCTGAGGCCAAACGTCTCACAATTATCATGCTGATATTAGTTGTTACCCTGTTCGACGTAGACGTTGCTATATCCTCTTGTAATGCATCAGTCTGACTCGTCAGTTCACTGGAATGGGGAAGACAAACAACTTCGAGGAAGTTATACTGCAAACAAGTTGATCGCTCCGTGATATGGAATTCAACTGAATCAGAATATAAAAAGAACTAACAGTCCAATAGGATGTCAGTGAGAGGCTGAAATGCAGAAACAAGGTTTCGGTATACGAGACGATCGTTAGCAAAGTGGATTTGTTCGTTTGGAGGTAGTCCTCCTAACAGGCGTGAATACTGTCTCGCTGTGTTTGAACTAAAAATGTGGTATGCTGCGCGCAGTCTGTGGTGTAATCTTGGTCCCAAGTCACAGTGCTGGATGCGGAGAAGTCGAGCTCACCGGTGCAAACAAAGGAATAGCGGCGTCATTGATGTGAATTTGCCGTAACTACTGAACCTATGTTCACAAAACCGACCATCAAAGTATTTTATAAGGTGTGACATTGGTAGAACAACTCCAAATAGCACTAAGAGAATAACCTACCAGCGTCGTTCTCGGCTATCTTCGAAATAACGAGAAACAGATGGTGGTTTTAAGCACACGTTTTTGCAGGTAATATTGATTGCTCAGGTATTTTAGTTGGTGATTGAATTGTTCTCTGAGTTTGGCAGTTTCGTTGCCAACCTGTCGTCACCAATCGGGGTGACATCCTCATTATGTAATGTGTAGGCCTACATGACACTACAGTCCACCTCTTAGTCTTTCTGTTGTAACTCAATTTCCGGCATTAACAACCCAGAAGAGCTTTACAATTGTGGTTGACTAACCATCTGCATAATTACGTGGGGGTTCACTGCACATGGAGTGTGCATGGATTGCTTTGCACGCCGACCGGCTCTATCCAACATCATCACTGAGAACATCGTAACTGTGTTTGTCAGGGCCTCACTGCTAGGTGATATGTGGTTATTTTTTGTATGTATGGAGACAATGGTTCTACCAAGCAGTGATATGGCTGTACGGCAGTGAAGCGCCAGTGTTATCTTTTGGTGTTTCTGTCAGTGATTATGACGACATCATCTGACACATCACTTTAGGGTAGCCGTTAATTTAACTACCAATATTTTGTAAATTTTCATGACCTACCGATTTTTCCTGATTTCAGCTATCGGGGCGTTACACAAACAAGACAGAAGTGTCGTCGTGGCAAAATTTTTCGGGGGTTGCGTCGTAATTCACGTGCCTATGAATGCATTTTAGCTCATTACAATGATTTTCCGGCGGGATGTCAAACATCGCATTGCAAAGAAATTGCTAGAGAATGTGCCGAATAACCATTTCCTTCCATATCCTTACCAGGTAAGTTGTGTATAATTATCTCAAATATATGAAGCCTTGTGGTATTTTGAGGGGCACGCGGTCAGTATGGGGAAGAGAACTATTTTTCCTCTGAGGGACGTGGGTGATCACACAACAGTTTATCAGATCGCTGAAGATTGTACAAAATATGGAGGGTTTTTTTGAAGTAACATCTGATCAGCTTCACGGGACTTTGTTATATGTACGCTATAGACCACATATGTTCCCTTAAGCTTCACCTAAACGTTTTTTTGTTTTGCAAAGCAAATATTTTGAATTTCTGATCAGTTAAATACTACCTGATATAATTGATAGTCCTGCTGCTGGTTTTATTTCATTTGTGTGTTTCTTCATTCTTCTTCAAATTGCCTTTAGTTCAGAGGATTTCGTCACCGAAAATGGATTTGTACTATTCAGTGAAACTTATAAAATCTCGTATAATCACCCCAACCTAAAGCCGCACCCTTAAAGTGGCGGTCAGGCTCGAGTGCCCTAATGATCCTGCGGACTAATCTGTCTGGAACGTCTTTCCACAAAGTAACAGTGATGCCAGGAAAGCTGAAGGGGTCCGTCAGACTAAGAGCATCGGCCTGGGGGTAAAGTCATAGTGTCCTCTTTGATGGGAGTGTGAATGCAGGCGACCAGCATGTTCATATTTGGGGTTTGAGATAGCTCAGTGGTTAAGGTGCCAGCTTACTGACCGGCAGATCCGTGTTTCGAACCCAAACTCAGCATTTCGACTGCTTTTATCTAGGCTTGAGCAACATGGCAATATCTCAGCCCTCGTGCCTTCTTCCGTTGGTATGGCAGCTAGGTGCCGAATGGGTGCTACAGTCGAACAATACGATGTCCATATTTATAGAAGCATCGATACTGCCTTCCTCCTTGGGAGGAGGGGTTAGAAGGGCTTGGCCCTGAAAACCACACACCCCGATCGCCAATCGGTTAGCCGTGACCGCCAAATCATTACTCAGTGTAGTCGAATCACCAGGACTTATCATTTTCCCACACAGTTCTTTGTCCACCGATGCCTCTCCCCAACCCCTTTCTACTCTACGAGCAAACGTTGCTGCATCATTTGCTTGTCAGTTATCTGACCAGTGTGCCTTACTCCGCTACCCGTTAACAATAAACAAATTTTCTAAACCCACGAGATTCTTTCTACATGCGAACCTTCAACATCCGTACTCTATGTCGAATTGGCAAACAGGTAGTGCTTGCCTAGACCTCATCTTCCCTTAAACTTAATGTATGCTGAAGCCCGCATAGAAGACTTGGGCGTCGTCATATATGATAAAGCCTTAAGGATGAACTCAGCTCTCACATTCCACTCTTCAGATCCAGAAGCGATGGATATGGCATGGGAGTTGCATTCAGCCCCAGAGCTGGACACGCTTTGCTAGATTGGATTCTGTTCGGCTATCCAGATCAATCAAGCTCAATGCTACTCGACACAAAAAACCGGTACCCGTTTGTAATGTTGGCTTGTGTCCCAACGACTGCAGTTCTGACGCTGAGGGGTATACTTTCTATCGAGATTTGTCCGGGCTCAAACAAGAAGTACTGACACTGTCACCCTTGCAAGGGATGTGAATGCCCAAGCCTGTCGTCTGAGCTCCTTGAAATCACACCTGGACGATCGACTTGAAGTCGCTATTCGTCACACAGACATCGGAAACAGACTCTTCCAGTTGTGTGCTGACCGACACGAATTTTCAACATAAAAGCTCGTACTATGTAACCTGGTGGCCTCCAAGTGCATATCAACCATGAACCCAAATGGATCACGTGGTTATCAGCCACTGGTGGAGAGCCACAGTTCAAGGCTGCCGTTCCTTCTGAGGCACACAACTTCGTTCTAATCAAGCCGTTGTTCGCGCATGTCTGACAGTTCGTTCCCCTTCAGGCCCTCGCAAGTCAACAATAAGTTTGTCAATCCTCCATCTTCGGAGCACTACCATCACTCAGTGCCATCGATCTGAGCCAGTTCAACTCCTCTCTACAGTAAGCCAACAGTGACGAACACCACGAACACGAAGCATGGAAAAATGTGAAAGCAGCTATTTTAACGGCGTTTAGTGATGTCTGTTGAACTTCTCTGAAACGAGTATCGTCAAGATCTCCTGTCGTGATTGATTCTAGGAAATCCATTCCAGCAGACAACGAGTGCGACAGCGCACGCAAATCCCTCAAACGCCAAATAATGAAGAGTCTAAGGAAGGACGGAGATTTGGTGGACAATGAGCGCAAAAACGCGGACTGAAAAGATCCGCCGGACACTCCGAACAACAGTTTAGCTGGCCTCCTGCAACAGCCACTGGAGGCAGTGCATACGGGCGAATGGAATGTAAACCTTAATCGCCCGTCGGAAGAAGAAATAAAGTACGAAATATCCGTACTGAAACGTGAGAAGGCACCGGACGTGACGGCCTGTATCCAGCCCTCTTCAAAGAAATCGGAGAATCCCTGGTGACCTACCTAACAAAGCATATTGGCGCGACATGGAATGAAGAGAAAGTATCTGCAGAATGGGGCATGTCAACAGTTATTCCTATCTTCTAAAAGGGTACGCGGACGCTGTGTGGAAACCATCTTGGCAATAGCTTAGTAGCTGTGGAACCAACAGTGCTCCCTTATCCTTCGAAGGTTGATTGAACACAGGGAGAGACAGACCCGTGAAAATCAAGCTGGGTTCCGTCCTGCAAGAGGATGCATCGATCATATTTTCACACTCCGACAGATTCTGGAGCAGCGACACTGTTTCTAGTAGCCAACAATGGGAGTCTCTTGATCTAAAGCTGACAGTGTCTGTGAAGGAAAGATGTCACCCTAAATTCTTTGACCTCCTAAAAAATTCGTCGTTCAGCTGTAGCACCTTTTCGGTGCCTAGCTGCTAACGGAAGGAGGCACGAGGGCTGAGATACTGCCAGGTTGCCCAAACCTAGACAGGAGCAGTCGAGATGCGGAGGTTGGGCTCGAACCACTGATATGCTGGTCCGTAAGCTGGCACCTTAACCACCGAGCTATCTCGAGCCCCTCCTAAAAGCGTCGTATATCAACTCCCCTTGGCACGTGAAGGTCTACGGGAAGCTGTTACCTGAGTTCACAGCATCCAGTGGCTTCAGGCAAGGCTACCCTTTTCCACATTTCCTCTTCAAGTTCGTCTTCGGTATGATCATGGATGACTCACTCCCAGCCTCTAATGCCTGTGGGATCGAAGTGCTCCCAGAGGTTTCGCTTACTTAATATTTATTGAATACGCGGTTGACATAGCTCCCTTGGACCTAAGGTCATCGTAATGCAGGTGGTAAGAAGTAATCTAACTAATTCTGTCTTACAGTTTGGCATGCGCTTCACACGTGCAAAGTATAGAGCGATTCTGCTGGACAGGGTGGGCTCGAACCCTAGCCTCATACTTGCGGTTGAAGCTATCGAGGTAACAGACAAATTTTTATACCTAGGAAGCTTTATCAGTCCAGGTTACCTAACCAAAGACAACATTTTCATCCGAATTGGAAAAGCCAGAGCGGCTTTTGTGAGCCTGCATCACCTGTGGCATTGTAAACTCGACCCTTGGGGTCCACGAAACATTGCCCGAGTTTGGTTGGAACATGGAATTGGTAATGCTGAAGTACGTTGAATGGTTTTCGGAAGAAATAGCTCTTTCATGATAGATGAACTGGTCACGCCCCATAGTTCGCGCTGGCTTCGCCACGTGCTCCGTATGCCAGTTGAGCGGCCTTCTTGGAAAGCTTTTTTGGCGCAACCACGCGAAGGGTGGAGAAGAACCAGGGAAGGTCAAGCAATGTTTTGGCAACGAAGTACAAAAGCCGTTACCACCAAACTCAGTTGCGCTGGTTATTTCCGTCTTCCTGGTGGGGGTATCCTGAGATGGGACACACCATTGGTTAGGGTCCGTCCTGTCACTTGGACTTTTAAGATTTATTATTGTTGCTATTATTATTATTATTATTATTATTATTATTATTATTATTATTATTAGAATAACGCGGAGAGCCTATCTCAAGTTGTGTGCAGTTGGAACACGAACTCAAAATGGAAATCGTCTAGCTATCCGATTGAAAAACGCTGAGAATATCTATATAGGTCTGTTATTGCTTTTATTTGGTGCTGGTTTCACACTACTTGTCCTACGTGCCAATCAAGAAAACAGATATCTTCTCCAAGACTACAGTTAGATTCTGAATGAATTGTCTGATTAGCTTTCTCAAACTACCGGATTGACCTACGGATGGAAACCACAGTGTTCTATGACCTGACATCTGTCACCACAGGCCATCACGTTAATTTCTTATCAGTACTCTCCTGCTTTTGTTATCATTCCTACGACATCGTAACCGAGAATAGGTTTATATTGTTCCACGGACGATCTGTTAGGTTTGATGCAAATAAGTGGAAGCAAGAAACCTCTAAAACTAGTGTCTTTTATGAACATGTCGAGGTTTGTTCGAGCTTATGACACTCGCCTATAATATCCTGATACTTCAGCCCAAAGGAATTGTGCTACCTATGTCGGCTGCTGTTAGTTTTCTGTTGCATAATGCTTGAATTTTAACAGGAAGGCAACTTCAGTACCCTTTTGGAACAGCTGGGCTCTCCAGCTGACGGAATCGTGAGCTCAATTATGTCTAGGAGGTGACCTCTTTAAGGTCAATATATCCCGGAGAAAATTAACGGGGAAAGCCTTTTTTGAACCCTCCTGGAGATTGGTTTATCTTTGGACGAGTTCCCTTTGGCCAAAATTTCAGACTCATGTAGTGTGTTCTTCAATACAGACATTATCCACTGATTTGGTAGTGTCCACTACAACGTTTGAATCTGTGCGGACCGTTTAGTTCATTATCGGTGATTAGCGTACCTGAGACAGCAGTTATTTGCCTATTTTGTGTCGCACATTTTGAGTCCAAATATCAGCACTTATCTGTAAAGTCCGACTTTCCTTCATCTAGCTCGATCTGCTTGATACCGCCTACGAACGGAATACCATCATATGTCTCTCAAATGAACTGACCAAAAGTTTCATAACTTTGAGTCTGATACGTGAAATGGGTTACGACCACTTGGGCAAGCGTGCACTCTACTTTACCCAAGAGAAAAATATTCTTGAGACAGCTCATTGCTTGGCCCGACATACAGGACTTTCAGTCGTTCATTTCCAGTACAAACAACCATTTATCGGCTGGCGTTTCTCCGACTGGACCAAGGAGCTATCGCGTCACCACGTGACTATCATGTCTCCGTGGCTGATACCTTGCGTGCTTTTCGATGCCTCACCTGACGAGTTTCAGGTCTTCCTCTTAGATGTGAGTTTTTCATGAACATTAAACCACCCACTGTTTCTATGATAGGAATAGAGTTATAGCTTCAGCCACCAATAGCATCTAGGTATTCGAGTAAATCACCGCCTTTTCTCCATTCGGAAATCGTCGTGGTTTTCGCGCTCCCTGAATCAGTCGGTGCCGGAGGGCTGTTTATGACAGTTTTGCCCTAGGCGAATGAAATTAGATCGTGGAATGAAGTGACTGGTCTTCTAGGATGCCGAAATTAGGGCTCATCCCCCAGTCTCTTCCGTTTTTGCTTTGATTCGATAAGTAACGGATGAAAAACAGTGCAAAGCGGATAACTGCAGTAGCACTTTGCTCTCAGTCCTTTGTTTTCTGTCAAGACCCACGTTGCTGAATATTAGCCATTAAAAGACAGTGGGGTTGACAACTAAATTTGTCCCTACTGAACACTTGTGCTTTAGTTTTGTACGGTGAAAGTTCGACTATGCTTACTGTGGGTCATGAAGTAGTTACTCACAGAAATTGTCCAAGCACGACTTAATATATCTCACAGATCCAAAGGTAAACAGTCAGAAGGTCGACCGGCATAATTAATTGTTTCTGTTTTACCTTGAAGTACAGTGTCAGTTTAAGTAACTAAGGCGCAGAAACCGTGAAATGACTAGAAGTCATTGCACTCATTTTAGGGCTACTTCAGGATAAATCGTGGAATGGTTCATTTCTTCCGAACTCAGATAAATTCGGTGACGTTCGTGAATATCAAATTGTTGCTGGAGTGTCTACCACATTATCAATTACTTTGGAGATGGTCCATCGTTAACTGGCCTCATATTGCTAGTGTTGTGTAACCTAAATTGGTCTGTGAGTGATCAAAGACGATTAAGCTACTCTTCCAATATAGGTTGATCAGAAAGCTCCCTGAATATCTAGTTCCTTATTTAACTTTTCCATATCTAAGTTCAGCAAGATTCATCATTTCTGTATTCATGGGGTTTCGCGGGAATCCTGTAAAAGTGTTACCTTCGAAATCTTTTCTCGTTTGTTTTATGTTCTCTTCGGTTCTTTGTACAATCGTCCTCAATGTGCACAGCAGCAGAGAACTCACGGGAAAAGATTGATCAGCAAAGTTTTCTCGGCGTTAGATTCCAAACGTAATCGAATCCACTCTGTCCACCGGAGATGAAGATGCCCGCCGTTGTTGGTTTGGGTTCTGAGTTAATCAGATTCCCTAAGTGAACCATCAATAGATCGTTAGCCACTTTATCCTACTCGGTATCCGATTTCATCCTTTAGATACCACTAACAAAAGGAAGTGAATTGGACCTCAGCATGAGCCACACCGAAACAATTCCTTCACCAGGAGCTTAGTGGGTTTCCAAGGACGACTGTGTTAGTTTTCTCAAGACACCTACCTGCTTGCATAGTGGTGTTTATTTTCATGGCTGAAGGAGAGCTGCTCAGTCTGTTACGATCACATGGCTCAAAACGGGCAAGCCTCGGTGTTTTTGCACCGTCCTTTGCATTCTCATATGACTTTTCGGTCTTACACAACCCGTTCGCGTTAGACAACGTTGCCATTGACGTTACATCTCGCGTACACTGTTCCTTATTCCCTTTTCCACGGCTTCATAATTTCTCGAGTCATCCACACGGTCACTGTTTCATTTTCCAGATGTACAATAACTTGGTTTTAGTGTAAAATCCGAAGGCGCGTATTTGGTCGCTATCCTTCCTTCAGGCAGATTCAGTCCCCCATGATACTTGTGTAAACCTCAGTTGATATTTGTAATCTATCTATGGAGACTTGGACTCTTACCAGGTCTCAGTCTTTCCTGGTTTTGCTGTTTCCAAAACATTTCGTGTGACCCTGCTGACCAAACTCCTTAGTAGATTGATAACATTTTAAGGCTCATCGGTTGGTACAACGCGGTCTCTAGTTCGTGACCACAGTGTGGAATGTTTCGGAAATACTGAGCAATGTTCTGACCTAATTGCGCCGTCTGATTTACTACCAGTTGGAAAAGGTTGAATGTGTTTAATGACATTTTGTCCTTTCCAACTAGAATTTTTACCTACTGGCTGTCAGTGAATGCCATCATGTCCTGGATCCACTACATCCATATTTTCAATTGTTTGGCCCACGGGGTCTTAATCACTTCTCCGCGCTAGTCGATCAGAACGGTTTAGTGGACTGCACGTTGAAAACCGAAAAGAAAACCCCCCGATCGTTTCAGCGTATCGTTTGTTTCACCTCTTCTCTACTGCCACGTGAGATTACGGATCCAGCTGTGGTAAGCAGTCTTCCTTTCAACTCAAATTTTTATCTCTCTCGTCTGTGGCGATCAGAACTCGTTCGTATTAACCGTATATAGAGTTTTTAGAAATAATTTGAAAGGTACTAATGATCCACCATCTTTCCTGCTCAACCAAGTTTTCATCACCACATTCTAAGGCTTGTGACACCTTGCCAAAGTTATTGCATCCAAACTTTAAGAAGGGAGCCTTCTAAACATCGCATTGTCTACGGAATAACCAAGAGACAATCCGCAAGAATCATACGACTTATAGGTAAACAAGTCAAGTCTATGTTGACTTTTCCTGCTTGCATACGTTCAACTGTTTACATGCGGACGTTTTCGGAATGACAAACCTAATAGGCGTCTTGATCTACCGGACTTTCTTTACACGACCCGTTGTTGCATTTTTGTCCATCGGTACATACTTTTCTCGAAGGCACGGACCACATCAAATGAGGAATAAACGGCTGTCAAGTGCTTCATGGCAAATTACTTCATACAACAGACGCTCGGTTGCCGAAGGCTAAAACCACTCCCCGTGGAAAGTATCTTGAGTGATATCGGTACTGGTTTCCGTCAATTATATTTTCTCGTATAATGTTGACACCATCGTAACACGTGTAAAAAAAATCTGGAGAACTGTTAATTTTCATGCATCTACTTCTGGTGCACGAATACCGAGTCGCTGGAACTACCTGGGACAGCTGTTGTAGTGTGTGCTGGTCAACTGACACACCTGGATAGCACGGGTGAGAACCCTTATTAGCTCTGTTGCACCCCTGACCAGCAACTCGTGGTAGGCGGTAGAAACAAGTCACAATCCTCTATATCCGGAGCGAGCACACTCATGGCACCCCGCATTCTTGGATTCTGACACAGTCTTTTGCCCTTGAGTCTTTAGAAATATCTCACCATGGGCCACAGACAACCGAATTAGGAAGAACATTCCACTCATTATTTACGCGGAATCGACTTCTTTCGGGGTCCAAAACAGTTTCCACTGGTTTTCTACAATATTACCGTTTATTTGATATTACACACAATTATAGAAGTGGAAATCTACTGTTCGGCATAAATGTAATTAATCAGCTACACCGTGAAATTTTTTTTCATTTACCATTTTCTGGTTTTCAAGCACATCGTTTTCAGTCTCATAAGACTAGGTACTTGTTTCGGATGCATTGTTGTATTGTTTTCTGGCTGTATTATGACATGGTTGTTAGAATGTCGTTTCTTTCTTGAATACAAGGTTTCATTTCCCAATTGCTCAAATGTGTACTCGACGGCATTGCGTTCGTTGCGAAATCATAGCAAACTCTCATCTTAGCAAGAGTAGATCCCGGTATATAGAACTTCAAACCATTTCATCACGGAAACGATAAGTTAGTTGGATGCCTCAATTCAATGCGTATCAGCCCTGTGACGACACAGTTGTGCGTTAATGAAGTACTGGTGGTTTTGTCAGTAATGATGTCAATGATATAGTTTGTCTTACAATATCGAATGTTATATCACTTCGTGTGGCTACAGCCTTGATTACTGTTACAAACGTTATGAATTCGGACCACCCACGTGATGTTGATCAAATTTCGACGCTCAGTTGCCTCCTTTCCAAATAGCCATCCGGTTTCTCCTGGTGAATATTCTATGATGCGCTTTTAAATGGATGGTTAGACTCCGTCATTTTTGTTGTGGGTGGGTACGGGATTTGTTGTGTTCACATTCACATCACTCTCGTTCGAACAGTCGACCTCCTGTGCTGGCACAATTTTTCTGGTGAGTCCACACCAAAGGGGGGAAGCATTAGACTCGAGTTTCGCTCTTATCAGAGCTCATCAGCAGTGCATATCATTGGCCGTGTCGGAGTTTGAACTGCGGTCATCTGACTTACGAGGCGAACCTGTTACCACTAGCGCACCAACGCACGCTGAACGCATCTGAATTTTCACGTTTGGACAGGAGGACGTGTCCATGCTTGAGCGATGTGATTGGTATGTCCGGCTTGTCGAACGACGATCCAGCAACTTTCTTGGTTGTGACGATCAATTGACCCGCTTGTCAGGACTTCCCGGACTGGTGGGGCCCCAGACGCTTGAAACCCGCTGGACAATTTTTGATTTTGTTGTGGGTAGTTGCGGGATTTGTAGCGTTCACACATCACTCTCGTTTGAACAGTCCAAAGGTATGCACTACCGATGAGCTCTAATAAGAGCAAAACTCGAGTCTAGTGCTTCCCCCCTTTGGTGTGGACTCACCAGAATGGTTGCACTAGCACATAAGGACGACTGTTCAAATGAGAGTGGTGTGAGCGTGAACTCCGTCATTTGTTCCGTCGTCCAGTCTTGTTAACTCTAGCACATCCTATTAATGCTGTTGATTCAATTCAAAGTGCTATTGCTTATAAAACCATGAATTTTGATGATACGCGGTTATCACCCAGTACCTCTTTCATTACCTAGGCTGAAGCTCGTATAGTGGAATTGGAGAAACGAACTAACTGTCGCTTGGAGACCGCTTCGGAACTATTGACAATGCTGTCTCTTGGTGCCAGGCCAAAAGAGCGCGTTTTGCTCTGCCCAATGGTGCAGTCATCGGAAAATTGTGCCATACATCATTTCTTCACACACATCCTGTCGGAGACTCGCGAGTTTCTTACTGACATTCTGCCAGGAACGTTAGAATTCACTTGTGATGGAAATACTCGTGAACAGGCCGTGACAACACCGAGCGGGTCACCTTATTTGAGCAATACACAAGCGCCAGACAGCCGAGGTCGCATGATATGTGTTCTCGATTATTGTCGGCGGGCTGTGCTCCAGTGTGAAGAGGTTCTCCTGGAACTCGGTGTCTGGTGTGCTGGCCAGATCGCTCGAGTCTTTGTAAAACATTTGATCGGAATAGATAGAAGGCGTGCATTGCTAGTCAAAACGCACACCTCCTCAGAGGACAAACAGAATTCAAGCGAGTCAACGGAGCACGGGGAAGACCAACTTGCTCGCGTTCTTCGTTTCACCGTCACGCAACTATGTATGCTTGTTCGCCTGTTCCAAATCGAGTTTGACACGTAAGTATTAGGCACGGTAGTCTTGCCCTATTGGGTCCATTGACCGGCTTTGATCATCACCCTGTTTACGAATATCTTTTCCTCGGTCGATCTCATTCGCTTAGTTACCTCAAACGCTTTTCTTTTCTGCCGTTTTTGTTGAAATTTGTCCGCAACAGAACCAGTATAACTATAAAATAATGGTCAACATACACACAACTGCGATTTGAACTGAAATAGAAAGGGGCAGAAGAGGGTCCATTACTATCAGCCCCTTAAAACCGAGTTTTCGCAAATATTACGGGCATCTCATTACGACAAATGATTCGAAAGTAAATTTATTGTGGCATGAGAAAGTGCCTGTGCATGGCTCATTTGCATCTATAATCGCCGCTGATCCCCCATAATCATACTATGATACCTTATTCTGCGTTCGACTCAATGCAGCTAATTTTTATATAATGTTATGGTTACGCAAATTGTGTTGAGACTATATGGTAATTCCATCTCCCCGCCACCCCCCCTCCCTCCCAGAGAAGAAAACAATAAAGAAGCACCACAGATTTATCACCCCCACCCCGAGTCATCCTTCAGTATATATGGCTTCTCTCGGATAATTTGTTGGAATTGCCTCCCGGGACGATAAATTAACTAAAAAAGACCTGAAATCAGGGATGATTGTTACCCACCCATTAATTTGAAGGTGACTACCGTTTTACGTGTTAAGTGGTCTCTCGTCACCTCAGTAACCTTATGCCTGACGCCACTCACATTTAGATGAGTTTCATTCTGTTCCCACAGTTCGCACTGCAAACAGATACGGCGACGCTTTCAGGGACTCTTAGCACCTTCCCCTGGCCGCCACTCTGCCTTCGTTAAGGTTGAACATTTAATTGATGTAGAAAGTGGTGTTGATAGCTCAGATCGTCATCACTGTCCGGGGGAACAAGGTCTCGGTGCTTCACTGCTGTTCACTCATAAAGCCGAATTTATCCCTGAGCTTGGCAAGCTTATCAGCGAACTTCCGCTTCACTGCCTACTGATGTCATCCCGTATGATGACGAAATGGTGTCAGAAGGTTCTCAAGATTGGTGAACGATTCAACTGTTAATACTTGCTGTTCGGCCATTTAACGTTTGGACCACCTGGCCAGACGACACAGTAATTGTGGATTTTAAAGCCAAGTAGTTTCGGGGTAACCGGAGCAATCACTCAACAACTCGTTTCAGGATTGTTGAAGCGACTGGATGTCGCATTTGCTAGCTATTTTACGACAGCTGATAAATTACTTCGGGAATTGCACATTGCAGACTGTCTTAAAGTTTCAAATTTTATTTGTCATTTTCAATCAGTGGTCAGTCTTCCCGTGCCCCAGCCCGAAGAACCTGTTGATCGACCGCTTTTCTAATCGGTTACACTAACTCATCTAGTTAAGAAATGAATCGAGAAAACCTTGAGCAATGAAGTGTTTTGCCTATGCTTAAACGATCTGGTCTATAGCTTGTCAGCATATCGCGCTCTGATTCAAGTAATGGGTGTTATTAGTCGAAAGTGCGAAAGAGAATATCGATTCGGGCTCATTCATTCAACAGTGTTCGCTAATCTTAACGTTATGCAAAAATATTTGCAAACTTATGAAGCCAGCTATTCCATTAAATGTGATTTTTATCCGCCTATCAGTGAATTACAGGTATTCCTCATCGATGTTTGAACGGATTA
>SJOL01005092.1:230426-278646 GCA_004794785.1 Opisthorchis felineus | reverse complement strand
GACAAAGCTGTTCACTGAAGACCAATAGCTTTATACGTGAGTGCCACTGAGTGTATGACCTAGCTCTGTCCTCCAGTGTCCCTGTCCAGTTCTGTCTCGAGGTTCATATGCAGGTAATGGTTAGTGCAGCTGGTCCGAGTGACTCTCAGGCGGGACAGGAGGGCGTCGGCAATCGCATGTTTCAGCGTATCTCCTCTACTCTGTGCAGCGAATAAGGTGGCCCGTTTAGTGTCACCACGCGACGGTCGATGTGACGTGATTGTGGTGTTATCTATATGTTTCGTAATTGTATGTGGCCTGAGGTAATGCTGAAACCTAGATAGGAGTACGGCTAGGATCCTCAACCGAGGCGTACGGCTCAAAGTCTGGCCACAAGGCACTGACAATTGGCGTGAGAGTACTAGGGTAGCCCAATTTTTAGGGAACACATTGCCACACGTGCTCACACCGCCAAACTTAAGGGCCGGGAGACTGTTCGTCAGACCTTTATCCATTGACCAACCTGGTAGGTCTGTGGATTTTGCGTGGCAATCCACCAGTACACCTTAATGGGTTACGCAGACCGTAGAGCCACAGTAAGGTCCGGTCTCTTCGCGACAGAACCATGAGGCAAAATTACTCAAGTTATTCAATACAGGTTGCATTTCGATAACGTCAAATCTTCAGAAAAGCTATGTCATTTACCTCGTCGATGCTCAAGCAAACACTCCGGTAGCATTTCAACTCCTCATGTGTCGGAGGCCGAGAGTAAGTCTCCTATGATCGGTGACAAAGGTGAATGGAAAAAAGGACGGAGGACAGCCATCCCTGGCCAATGGGTTTAGTGAACTCAGATGAGACCTTACCATAAGCCTTCACGTGTCCACGGGGGACATGCTCTAAGGAGGGTCAAGAATTGATGAAGGAAGGCATGCGGCCGTGTCATAGGGGCTCTCGGTTGCCAGAGTCAAAGCCACCTCTCTAGACACTGATCGCTGTTCGTTGTTGAAATCTGTGTCGTCGTTACTAGGACTGGCCTATGCGCCCTCTTGCAGGACGTGAGGCAACTTGATTTTCGCATGCATATTTCTCAACTTCATAATTCCAGTCCGCCGGGCTTATGCCGACGTGACAAGTAGACCCCGTTTATCGCATCGACCAGCTAATAGTACAACACAAAGACGACTGTTATTGGAGTACAATCCGGCTGGGACTGAGTGCAACTTCCACACCATAGATATCACGAGCCATTGCATCGGGATCACCAGATATCTGAAGAGTGAAATGTGAAACATTTGAGCTCGTCAAAGGTGGCTTGATATGCACGACCTTAGTGGAGTTTTTTGTGCATGTTTCAAAGAGAACACAATTGACAGAAAGTTTCAGCAAGAGATTCCTGTCGCCCAATTCGACAGAAAGTGGCGACATGGAATAGTGTAACGTTGAGCAGATCCCCTGAGTTTAATAACGAGTTATTTTGATTCATTATACCGGACTACAGTTTAGACATACTCATGATTACATCCGATATGTCAGTATGAATGAAGTGTTGGCGAATGACTATCTTACGACACTGTAGGACGTGTGACCTGTAACCTAATATCTGAATAAATCTTCAATTGGTTCTGATGGGTCCACTCAGTAGCACGATCCACATAACTATCCGCTACATGAGAAACATAAATTCGATTTTCAAATCGCGCTTTTCTGGTCTGAGAAGATACCGTAGCCTACGTGGAAAAACTGACTGCGAAGACTCCCAGCTGGTGGTGACAGTGCGTGGGCATTTTGCATCGTGGTGTGACCAATAAATTAATAATGACTTCACAAGTTCCATGCGGTTACCCATGTCTTAACGCACCACTAGTCGTCTTCAACTTCCTCATCACCTCTAGGGAAATCCACCAAATGAAGCGAAGTTTTGCGGATATGTGGAAAAATATGATCAGAAATAGTCTCGAAATTTCAAGCCTCATTACGGCCACAGAGGAGCAAGTTTCAAGAGATGTTGTAGGTTCTACAAGCCCATTTAGTCGTTTTAGTGATACGATGGTACTTTCATAATGTGCGACAATCCACCAGTATGAGACAAGAGCAGGAACACGAACAATCTCTTGTGATCACTATCAGTGCAAACCTATGAATCGTCCATGTTGGCTTTCCTTTAAGACGATACCCTCCCTCCCGTAGCGACGACTTCTAATCTAATGCCAACTCTCGGAGAGGGGTATTGTATCCTCTATGACGACTTATCTCTGAGCTTGTTTGTCATCCTCGTCAACGATGAACAGTCCCGCCATAAAGATGGGGAATAGCGGTGGAATTTGAAAACTGAGATCTCATAGGAGATGGCAACAAGCTCTTCTGTAATAGACTATCATTCAGAAACGGTTTCCATCCTTTAGTGTGTGTTTCAAGGTCATCACAACCTGATGTTGTCAGGTAATGTGACAAGGGCATTCATGACCGAAAGCCGTCGCTTTTTTGGTTCGTACGTCGTAAGCAACATCGGTGCTCTAGTCGCTTTCTTGATACCGGAACCCTCACAGTCGAAGACTCCACTTTTTCAATACAGTAGTTATTCACTGTGTATCCTATCCAATACCACGTGGAAATCTCTAACCCGTTTGCTTTGTTGTTTGTTTCGCTTGGTAGAAGCAAGTTGGCGGGTGCAATGATGGTCATGAGCCCATAGAGGAGAAAGGGTTGTGGTGCTGTGGTAGGAGGCCTATTTAGATAACCCTGTTTGTCTACTGCCGCTCAACTGCATCAGAATCTCTACTTCTCCTTTAGTTGTTTAGCATTCACGTTTTGATTTGATGGGACCTTCGCATCCATAGTAAGCCAGCTTTTTTCGTTTTCTGATTACCCACCAACTACATTCAGTGAATGGTTCAGTAGGCACCTCAATTGCATTTTAATGAGTATTCACCACTTCCGTACATTACTGGAGCTATATATCCTTTCCTAGTAATGCATCGTTCAACTTAATCTCTCCGGACTGTGTCAGTTTTTTTTCTCTATAACAATTTTATGACGACATACCACACGGCAATTTATTGTGTATGTGAACCCCACTGTATTACCCGGGCTATATTGTCTTCCGTTTCTAAGCTGTCTTACTCTGGAGACGTTCAAGACAATGATTTCTCCTAAGATTCTTACACTCGTGGAACAGCTGAAAGTCTACAAGCCGAACATGAATTTCCGCATCGAGGTGGCTGAATTACCCAGTTCATATAATTTGGCTAGTGGGAGCCGCAGAGCTCGACGACGTCGTCGAAGTCTTCAGGGTTCTGCAAGCGAATCTGGCTCTACTGCGTTGGCTAGAGTGAATTTACTTTCAGGAGATCCTTCAGGGTCTTCAGACACTTCAGCCGATACAATGAGTAGCGTCTCAGATGGAGAAGATGCCGACAGTAGGATGAATTCGAGGTGAGTTTTATGGACTACCAACCTAAGTGCGCGCATTTTGATGCTGTAAACATTTCCGTCCCAAAGGTCTTTGCTAATAGTGCCGATGCCCAACCCGATGCTGAGGGCAAAGGGCCTAAAGACGGTCAGTCCATAACCTCGCAGTTAAATGTAAACTCAGCTGTTTTGGCAAAATTTTCCCGAATGGACGTCTCAGGACGAGACAAACCATCGGTTGGTGACACTAACATTCACGTCCCAACCACACAGTAATTGGCTCGTCTGAACTAGAGCTATCGCCTTCAATTTCGACTTTTCCCAATGCATCCTCCATGGGCAAAGTGAAACGACTCGGTATGACAGAAGTCTCCAGCTCATTGTCTCCACTGCACGGCTGTCCTTCCGTCAGTGAACGAGGCCGTTGCAACCTGAACCAACGTACCGCAGTGCACTTTTATTCAACTGATGTCCTGAATTGAACCGATTGGAAAGATCGGGAGGTAGCAGTTTCCAATCTCCCGCAGAGGCTGGTTAGGTGCGTGCTGTTGAGAGGTGAATCAGCTATGCGATGTTTCTCTTCCTTGTAGCATAGATTGCGCCACTGCTTCACATCAGGAGAACCCGAATGAGTGTTACTTTTTCACTTCTTAGAACTTATTGTATTTGACTACTGCGTGTATGGCATGGTTTCCTGTTGCTGCCTATTTGAGCCGCTGTGTTTTTGTTTCATCCTGCACACTCAATCGCAGCTCAAGAAAATCGTCTACATCCCGCAACTCTTTCCGTGCACGTGGTTCCAAGCCCAAATCGAAAAGTGAGTCGCAGTCCCGTATTAAATCGTGTCACCTTATGGTGTATAGCACTAATTTTTTGATATGTCGATTCTGGCCATTTTGTAGGTGCGTGTACATAGTGTAAGATCCGGTGTGTGTGATCTTGGTGACTCACAGTGCAATTTCACCCGATACTATCTCGATCCCCTCTGTTGAGAACAATCTGGTTGAGGAATATGCCAAAACGGCATCCAACCTTGAAACGCTGCAAGCTGTGCACTTCAAGGTGTAATTTATGAACTCAAAGATATTTTATTTGAGGATATCCAAGGGTTGATAATGTTATTGGTGTTTCGAATAAACCAAAGTTATTTTAAATAGGTTTAGAAGCCATCAGGTTTGAAGTGTAGGATGTAGATATTTCGTTGGCACTTTCGCATTATCATCGTCATCATAGATAGCACAGCATCGGCGCTGACCACCAATGCATGTGCGTTACCTTGGAGGAGGTAGCGCAAAAGGACGCATAAGATTTTACAGGCAGAATTCTTCAGACCTCGTCGTAATTTCCACACTCTCGGTTTCCAAATTTTTGTCAACATTTCCTGTCGTAAGAATCAGACCAGAATAGATGCCCGACGTGTGTTAGCATATAAGTAGAGTTTTATTGTCCATGTCAGTTTTATAGCTAAACGTACGTGCACTCTACCACCAATTTTACAGACAGAAGTAGTTCTTCAGTAATCCCAAAGACTCGTGACTTGAACTTCGTGCCGACCTCTGCCCTTGTGGATGGTAGACTCCGACCGGATGCGGATCCATCACAGCTGGTGTACCGTGCGGTTTTGGATCCAGAAGAAAATGGGCAGCTACCTACCAATCCTCCGCGTCTATGTGGACTTGTCCTGGTCGGATGTCAGTTCACTGCTTACGCCCTCTCCCGATTAATTGACGAGTTGTGTATTTGGGATGTGGACCTCTTTTTTGTCAAACCTGGACACCTCTTTTCTCGACCTACGTCCACATCTGACTCAGAACAGAATCCACACAGCGCCGCCCACCAGACCGCCTTAAAAACGGGGGACGAATCTGTTGCAGGTTAGTTTCACGCAGATGATTGACGCTTTCTACGCCGAACTACAAACGTTTCCTAAGAACTTCGATTTTCTCTTCATAGCGAGATTGAATGAACTAATTTTCCTCCCTATTTGTAGCTCCTCATGGCTGCGAACAGTCTACGTTGCCAGCCACACAGGAAGAGACAATAACTAAGTTTCGCCGTGGCTCTATCAATCTGTTGATTGCAACACAACCTGCTGTTTCTGCGGCAGCTGGTGGAGCTGAACTCCCCAGGTGTAATCTCGTAGTTGCACTCCAACCACCACGCAGTTTGGCGGAATACCTGTCCAGCAAGGCACGGTCTCGCCTGGTAGATCACGGAGCCCAGGTAGTTTATTTGGTGGAATCTTACCAGTCTGGTAACCTTGGAGCGACAGCTTTGGTTTCACGCGATGATTTTGGTGGGGGTTTACCACACACCGAACAGAAGGGAGGAGAGTCTACTGGTATACTTGCGCGGTGAGTTTGTGAAAACTTGTGACTATTTCTTGAATCACACTGCAGCATAATTTACCTTACTTATTTTGTTTATCTTCAGATTCCAGAAATTAGAACAGCTTCTTGTTCGAAATTGTCGTAGCTATGACCTGTTTGCCGATGAGCACGATGTGGATCCATCTGTGGCTGATCAACTTATCCCACCAATAATGCCACGCGGGCCCAACGGACCAAAGGTTAGCCTTCATTCTTGTCTGCTTGTGTGCTTGATTTTCTCGATTCCCAGTGCAAACAGTGATTACTGATTGGACTGGTCTGTCGCACTCGTCCGCTTGACACATTCGACAACAACCTGAGCATTTAGTTGTGCAAGGTATTCCAAATATTTATTTGTTTAGCAAATATTCAAGGTTGGCGACTTGCTTAGATCAACCTTGCGCTCCGACGTCTGTCCAGGTATTCCTGATTCACTTATAAGTTACGTTTTGTGTCAGTTCCATCCTTTTGACAGTAACCGGAGGAGCATCTCATATCTCCACATTTCCACTTAGATCACTAATATCGTGGCCTAAGTCGAACAGATGATCTCTAAGCCCAAAGCTTGCTGTTTTGGTTTGTTCTAGGTGAGGGAGTTTGGTCCATTTTACTTTCTCCACTGAATGAAATGATGCCAAGATCAGAGTTAAAATTGTTTCTGGCTGTTTTGGGCTTATTTACTAGAGTATATGGCTAGCAAAGGAAATTGACGTTGTGTATTCATTAGGTGGGGGTTTATTGTGGAGAGGATACTATTTTCGCAGCACAAGTATGGAGACAGTCTCTTTCCTCACCGTTCTGCGTGGATGGAGGTTCCTTGTAAAGAAAGCTTGATGCACTCAAACCCTTTTCCGAAGGTCGATATACGCTGGAGTTACCTCACCTTGTTCGATAAAAGGTTGGTTGCGCCAATCTGCCTTCAGTCAGCATCGTACTACAACATCATTCTTACTTGACTGGCACGTCGTTTCAGTCATCTCCATGGTCTTTCCGTTTTACTTTAGCTTCTTCTATCCAAGGCTATCAATGTAATCAATCAATATTGCGCTCGACTACCAAGTGATTACATCACCAATTTGACGCCAAGGTGGCGCCTGAAGAGCCTACCTCAGCCACAAACATGGAAACCGCCTGTTCAGGGTCCGGGAGCATCGTGTGGTGCTCGGGGAGAGGTGGAAGCTGTCAGGAGACGTGGTCTTTTTCAGTGCCTTTTGAGGTTACCGATCAATACCTCAGTGAAGATGGAGATAGCAGTAAGTCTTGTTTCTTATTCGCAGAGTGGCGTTTTCCTTCCTCCCCGTTTTGATGCCCCAGCCCTTTTGCTTAGTGTATTTTCCAAGCTTCGAAACTTACTGTTAGTAATGTTCATATCCTTCAGGTGTGCAGTCGAGTCCACGCTTACACTAGGGTAGTTGGTGTTCTTAACTAGTCATGATAACTATTTGATGTGGAGGGTCAGCGTTATTTGTTGGCACCTGCATGGTAACGTGAATAATTCCGCGTGGATCGGCTATATTCTTATCTTTGAGGGGGATGTACGTCACTTTCTCAGGATTTCGAAAGTGAGCACAACCTTTCGGTTTGAATGTGTTATTGGAAATTTCTGCTTTTTGGCAGAGCCTCACGCTGTCAAACGGGCGCCGAAGCTTCACTGCGCCAACCTCTTGAACCTTTACCCACAAGCTTACTTGTCTTAGGCGGTGCTCACTGCTGCTTAGCTGCCATAAGTTGACGTGTCATATCCTGTAGGGTTTTTAACCACGTGAGGGGACCTCAGCCAAGAAGGCTTGATGATCTCACATCGCTCTCTTTGTCTCTGCTGCCTTGTGCTTCGCATTGCCACGTCGTGGCCCTTTGTCCGCAGACTTTTCGGTCGTGTGGGCCTCAAATGGATAACAGTGAGTTAAAAATGGATAGTGATTTGGCACGTCTTAATGCTTAGTGCGGGTCTTGACCCCCCTACCCCCCGCCAATCTGGTATGCCCCATTTGATTCGACCTAAAACAGAAACCGATTCCCGAACGCTAGACACTTATAGGATAATTTCTCCTTTACCATGCGAGATATCGTAGTCTTTAGCCATTGGCCGTTGCCGATTTCCTATTACGACGTCGCTTGTACCGAGGTGAAGTTAGACATAGATGGAGGTTTCAATGAATCGCTTTAGAAAACGAGGTCAAACAAAACGACACAAAACATGAATGACTTTTAAAGACGCTACTCAGGCCACCGAGTAAGTCAGCCAGTTTGTTTTGATGAAACGACCGAAAACCCTGTTTGGAATTAGAGATATTTGTTATTCATACGAGGGGGCAAAGTCAGTCGTATGCAGCCGAATATTCTGGAAGCCCTCACGTTTTGTCCAAATTTTTACTTTTTGTGGACCTTATACATTGCCCCCGAAGCGAATCCACCTCCCAAAATTATTCAAAATGTTCATTTTCTCAGTGGTTTTTCTTTGAAGGGATTACTGTATGCCTCCAGATCTCAGCATACTTCGATGGTTTTTGAGATCTGTTGTATTCCTATAATATGTTAATACTTCTTTTACCTCATGCCATAGGGAGAACCAATGGCTTGCAAAAAACTCGCCAAGCTTTCAGCAGCGCTAAATGCCGTGCGCGCTCTTCACGCCGCAGGTGAACTAGATTCCCGCTGGGAGCCTTCTAGCAAGGAATCGTCAGTCAGCGGATCTAACCGGGATAATTCAACAAGTTGGAATAGCACAAAATTGACTGCGTCCTTCTCTTCGATGTCATCCCTAGCCAATTCCGAAGCCGAGGTGGAAATGAATGATCTTTTGGCTACCTGTAACACTGAACTGGATGAGCCATCGGCTGCTTTAGAGGTAGCTGGTCGTCGCCGCCAGTACTATTTCAGAAAGGTGAGAACCACACTGTTCACTTTTACGCTCCAGTGGAGTCATTTTCAAGGGAACTTAAATCATGTTTGATGAAGTTTTTTACACTTCCCCTCAAATTTCATAACACCACAACAAGTTCGGTGCAGTTCGAATTTTTCGTTAGCATTCAACAGCTCTTTTAAATTTCATCTGATCGTGACTTGAACCTTTTCAACACTTTTGTTATCAGTTTGCAGATCAGATGCGCAACTGCCTTCCACAAGCGGGGGACCCGTCACCTAATTATCTCTACTTCATCGACATGCGGTTGGCTAGCGCCTTGCCAGAGTACCATAATGTTCGTGGTCGACCTTGTTTCCGACCCGAAGATGAACCTCTTGGTTTCGGTTTATTGACAACGAAGCCATTACACCATGTAAGCGTGCCTAACTTAGTGTCCTTTTTTCAATACTCAACACTCAATGCTGCGATTTCTAACGTCGATAATCTCCGGAACTTCTTGGTTAAACACGCCATTTTATCTGTTACGCTTGATAGAGAGTCCTTTTATTACGCCCCGATAGGTGTTTAGCTCTCTGGGTTGCAATCAACAGCCCCTGCACCCATTGGAACATCTTAACTCCACATAGGGACACCGTTAGATAAATGCCGAGACGTTTTAGGATTCTAATCAGTATACATCCAGTTTCTCACCTGGAGCATATTAAGAGACATACCAGAACAATCTGAGAATATGCGCATAGAATTCGGTGCGAATGAAACAGAAAAGATTGGATGAATTGGTTGAATAATTTAGTGATTTCGTTCGATTCCGTTAATTTAGTTCTCTAAGAGGTCATCAGCGGAACATCGAGCAATGCAGCGCTGTCTACAGCTTCGAACTCCGTAGTTTTTAGCCAACAGTAGGACGCTGTTTCGAGATTATTAATGTGAGTTGAGCTGTCACTTGAAAAGCGACCTAAGTAATCCCTGCTCTCAGGGCTTGTCTCTTCTGTAAGCGGAGAGTATTCCCTTTGCAATCTTCTATGCTGATTTTTTCCCACACATTTTAACTTCATTCTTCAACCCTGCCTCCCTCATTCAGATTCCTAGTTTTCCCATTTTCAGTCGGTCAGGCGAGGAGACAGTTAGATTACTCGAACTGTGGTCTCCATTAGTGTCCAGCGTCACTTCTGGTGCGCAACCTTTGTTTCCAAGACTCGGTCAGCCGCTAACGGAAGAGCAGTTGGAACAATCATTCAAGTTTCATCGTATCGTATTCCAAGTAAGCTCAATATGCTTAGTCCTATCAACACATTCTTTGAAAGTATTTGATTCCATACCCTTTTATTTTGTATAGATCCATTCTCCTAGGATCTGAGTAGTACAATCACCAATTCATTTTTTGTTTCCTGTTAGCAAGATCAAATTCCGAATTTTAACACGTTGAACGTATTGCACCCTTTGCAGGCTGTCTTGAGGTTAGAGAGGGATGCTGTCATCGAATTCAATGTGGCTCGAGCCTACACACAAGTCATCGTGGTTCCTATCCGCATTGGTAAGTGTAAATAAACTACTGAGTATAATCGACTGAGTTTATTCAATGTAGCGCAGTGTGTAGCATGTATTAGATCGCCTTCTGTACCGTTTTCTCAATTGCTGGTTTGTTTACTTCGTAGACCATTCAGTCATAAAAGGCCTCGACCATTGTCTTCGGAACTAATGAAATTTTGCTTCCAAATCCACCAGTGGCACACAATAAAGCTCTTACTTCATTTGTGGTTGTACAACAATGAAACATCGGTGTTTACCACTGGTGTTGCACTGCTGCTGAGGCAAAATGTCTGGCAATTTTCAGGAGAGATTCGGTATTGCAATTCATCCTATCCTCCAAAGTTGTCGGTGCAGGTGCATTCAGAGTGAGTGCCTGGTTGTGGCCGCTTGGTATTTTTATGGGAGCAGTGCATGATAATGAAGAAGTATTTATCAGTCATTCAAATGGTGCAACAGGGTTGGCATTTCTTTATCCACGTTTGCGGAAGTATTTTGCATGGGGCTTCCAGTGAAGTCACCGCGTAATGTTAGCTGTATCTTAGTCCTAACGTTCGCCTAACTGTTTTTCCTTGGTGCACAAGTATGTTCGTTTTTTCAGACACTTTTAACATCGACTGGGATTTCATTTCTCTGGTCTTATCCTCCTACAATCCTGAGGGCGTTTGCCGTATACTACCTCGGCGTGATTTGTCCAAAACTGCCATCTCTACAAACCCCATCAGTCAAACCGGTAAATCGATATCTCCACGTGGTGGGATGAGTAGACCGTCCGGACGAACTCGGTCTTCTTTGCGTGCGCGCCAACTGGGTAACACGTCAACTGTAAACCTGCTTTTTAATCAGCCGGGCGTGTTTGATTTCCGCGATGAGGACTACGTTAATGCTGTGGTGATGCCTGGCTACAGGAACCTGGACCAACCACAGCACTATTATGTGGCGGAGATACGGTGCGTCGTTTTTTAAGGATATAAAGATCGAGTACCTTGCTTTTGTTCTGATTCATCAGTACGACGAGCGAATTTTCAGTTACTCGACAACGGTGCTTATTTTGTACTCAATGGTCGTCTCACTACTTCGAGCATTTGCCCCTAACATTTTCTCTGGCAATAGGATCTTTTGGTGGCCCCCGACCTAAAAGCTATTCCTCTCCGGAGACACCTTCGATGCTGTCAGCTGTATCCTACTAAACACCTGTGAACGAAACACGCATAAATGACCAGCCCAAGAACCCCCTGTAATTTACTGCAGTTCATTTTCATACATGTTTTTTGTCACGTTTGTGCTTCCACGTTTGAAGAAAGACTATCCATATCGGATCAGCTCGCTTAGAGAGAAACGCACTCATACATATTAGGATAGACTTTGAACAATAACAGCAAATAAATTTGCTGCTCATCCATTTTTGGCTCCGCTTAGTTATATTTACAGCCTCACTCTCTAATTTATGCCCACCATGAAGGGAAATCGACCCCAGGACCGCGAAAGCACATGTTTAAATTTTGTGTGTGTCTCGAATCTGTGTGTGACCCGACCTTGTTGCCAGTTACGGTTGGGTGCTCGACTCTAGAAGCAATCCCTATTCTGTAAAGGTCAGTGAAAGCGCACTTGCTGTGGTCCTTTAAGGAGCATCCACTGCCATGGAATCAGCGTTTGCCCCCTAGATTGAACGTGCAACCAGGATGACCATTTGAAAGATATCACTCTTTACAGTGCTGTTCGTAAGACCGACGGAAACTGCATAATCCACTGCTGGTCTCTTGGAGCTCATCAGTTAGACCTAGTTCCAGAATTTCCATCAGCCTTATTTCCGAATTGTGGGATCCTGTTATTCGGTATGACGCAAAGTTGCCTTTACTGTTCGTTTCTTGTTGATTGTCAGAAAATATGACGATTGAAGGTATCCCCTCTAAGGGCACTGTATGCCAATTGATCTGGCCACATACCGGTGTGCAGCAAGCCTTCTCCTTAGTTCGCCACGTCCAGTGATGTGAGTGAAGGCTGCCCACTGCCACCATTCATTCCTCTTCATACTTTTTATTGACGTGTTGCTTAAAACTCCTCTACCTGTCTGTGAAACATCCGGTATTGAAATACCCCTGGAACTTTTGCTGGTATTTCATACACACGCGATATTGCCCTTCTTGGTTCAAATCTTTTAGAGCTGTGACTCTCCCCCCCCCCTAGATGACCTGATCAGCTTTCTGGCACGGTTAATGGTTCTCTTGACGGTGGCAATATCTTCGGACATGGCTGACCGATTTACTTTTTCTTTCAACTATTTTACAGCCACGATCTGAGTCCACTTTCCCCGTTTCCTTCCTCTTCTTATCCAAACTTCGCGGCCTACTACACCAACAAATATGAAGCAACCATTAGTTCAATGGAACAGCCTCTTTTAGATGTTGATTTCACCGTGCTGCGACTCAATCTACTAGTACCGCGGTACATGAACATTCGTGGACACTGCTTGCCTTGTTCCAAAGAGGGCCGGAAACGAGATAGGCGTGATAACCTGACCTACAAGCAAATTCTCATCCCAGAACTATGCTTCATCCACCCGTTCCCCGCTTCAGGTTAGAGTTACCTTGTTTTGAAATAAAACATTCCTTATTTTAGTATCTCAGGTTTATAAGCATTTGTTTGTTTAATTCGATTTATGTTGGCTTTTCCCCCGAGTGACCCTGTATCTTGAACTAAGAGATGTTTAAACGAATTTTCTGTGATTCCTCAGTTTTCCTCTGAAAAATCTGGTGCTTCATCAGCAGGGCCAGGTTTGATTCACTCCTTGGAAAATACTCCTATAATATCCACAGCCTCCATATGTCTTGGGGCCGTGTTGTTGCAGCGACTCCCAATATCCTGAATGTATATCTGGCTTAGAATGGGTATAGGGTACACATTCATTACATTGCACCATAGTTTGACGTTAATGATCTAAATTTCCTCCATGGTCAAGTCCGTCACGTAATCGTTTGTGCATCTCTGTAATTCACTGAGTTACATTTGGGGGCTATCCTTGTGTCATTAGCCTAACGATATCAGGTTGACCAATAGAAGGAGGTCTGATCAACTCAGTCCGCTGGTCTTCCAGGATTGTGAGAACATTTCTGGCTACTTACTCCTTCATACTTGAACTGTGGTAGTCTTGCACCGATCACCGTTGCCTTGTGGTGAGGCTTTTGAGTCAAAGGTTTTGCTTAAGGATCTAATCGTCCTCCTTTCTCGGTTTGGACGTCTCAGTAGCGCCCCAGCCCATGTGCACCATCAGTTTCTCAACCACAACGACTTCGTGTCACGTCATCCCTCGCCTGCTGACATCAGCCGGGTCAGGGTCAAAGATGTCTCGGATAGGGCCTATTTTGACCACTACATCTGTGAGGCTTAAAAAAGCTAATTCATCGGAGCCTAAGCACATGAATTGATCCTTCAGCAGTCCAACATTTTTATAAACCAGCCATTTTGGTTGAAAAGGTTGCAAAGCCAGTTGTGCGTTTTTTTCTTAACCTGACGAATTTAGCACCCTGGACAAATCAAATGTGAATCCTATTGAGATTATTTGAAAAACGCTGAGCTACACACTACGCAAACCATTCGAACCGATCCCTTTTAGTTTGTCTGAGCGAGGTTAACTACGGTCTCGCAAGCGCCCACCCTAGGAGTACCAGTTTAAGAGCCTTTGCTTATTTAGATAGATGTGTGGCGAAGCATTGTGGAGTCCAAGTGCTTTCGTGTGTCGCGGACCGGCCTCCTCGTTGACTCATCCAGTGGAACACTCGCCCGGCAAACAAGTTCATATTCTTTAATATCACCACCGAAGCCTGTTCAGACAAGCGATGTGGATGCAAAGTCTGTCTCGTCCTCCGCACTATGTGCAGCTGGTGTGTCATTCGAACGTATCCGAATTCATTTATGTTCCATTTCTCCCTTCCATTAATCGTTCATCGTTTAACTCTTCAAATATTTCTTGGATTGGAAACCGTATTCTTTTTCTGGAAACAGAGAATTGTCATGTGATGAAGATTAGCCAGAGTTTTTTATTGCGCACATCGGTCTGGGGCAATATAGCACCAGTTAGCATGCATTTAAAAACTTCAGTGGACGAATATTTCACTAGATTTCAGGGGCTAGTATGCCTTGCATTTTTAACCGCTATCGATGAAGTCTTATGCTTCGTGTTTCCAATCTTTATTCTAGCTTATTTCTCTGACTTAAACATTGTTCATCTTGTGGTAGAGGTTAAAACTTTTGCCAATAGGAACAAAACCTACTTATCTTTCGAAACCATCCATACCAAATGCGTTGTTAGTTGAATTTGGAAGTTTCTGGAACCTCGACAAATGTTAACGTCGCTCAAACTTACAACTACCCCACCCACATTCTTTTCCCTGTACATTGCAGTATGGCGCAAAGCCGTTTGTCTTCCTAGTGTTCTCTATCGAATGCATAGCCTTCTGCTTGCCGAAGAGCTTCGTCGTCGAATAGCTTACGAAACTGGTTTGGGTCGAGCTCGACTACCTCGCCCCAGAAGTATAAACAGCAAGGAGTGGAACGACCGCAGCGGTGATCTCGATAGACATTCTCAAGACTCGGGTTTTCAGTTGTTTGAGCCGTTAAGATTAGTTTTCCCGCTTCAAGTAGAGTCCGCCGATTCGCGAGATCCAACGGCCAATGGCACAGAACGCGGACAAAATGTCGTTGCGAAACGTCGACGTCGACGGGACCGCCGCAACCGGGGTGTAAAAGAGGATATGTCCCGTGCTGGTATGTTTTAAATTGCCATCATTGTATTGCTACATCACGCCACGCGTATTCGAATCTGTGCTAAACCCGCTTAATGTATGCATTCGAGCACATAGTTTGTGTTCACTACATTTTATCGGTATGAACTTACTTGACCTCTTTGATATTTTCTGAATGTGATGTTCATAAGTGACTGGTAAACACATCCTTCAGGACTATCGAGGACTTGGTGCTGTGTTTCTGTTGCAGTCACTAATAAATTAACCTGATTCCACCTGTTTGCAATCAGTCATCCAGTCTCTGGTGAATTGTTCTGCCTGATGTATTTTACCTCAAACCCTACGTCGACTCTGGTTTAGAGTCAGTATTCATTCAGAACTAAAGTAACACCAATCCATCGGGCTTCAACATTTAGTGCAGCACTATTAATCATAAAAACGCTAGTGCGGTAAAATCGGCTATTATTTTCGATCTAATTATCCGCTTCTGAACTTTCTAGATGTTCCCACCAAGGCACACTCAAAAAATCCTAAATGTGTTTTACAAAAAGACGAGTATTGGATTGTGGGATGGATAAACTAGCAGACAATTCGCTTTCATTATCCCTGTCGAACTTCAAAATATCATACCTGATGTTGTGCACAAAGGCAGCCAACTAATCTTAATGCGATGGAACGCTGTATGTCCGACGCCTGTCTGTCTCGAATGACTATTTTCCACTCATCTACTTGAGCATAAAAGCCAATCAGGTAAGTGTGACAGTCTCAATTCGTTACCTCAGTCGCGTTAGTATCTGTCTTTTACCCGGGACAAGAAGCAACTATGGCTTGTGGCTCGATCACGCAGCCAGCTGCGCTCCTGCATCAAAGTGATCTTCAACGCTTAGTTCTACCGGTACCTCCGTGACCATAAAAAAATGAAATTTCAGCGTCCTTTAAGTGGCTAGACCGTCGCCTGGAGTGGGTTACTATCACTTTCACGCCTTTTCCTGATATTACAGTCGGAATTACTTTGCCTCCGGCAGGTAGGTTGTAACCGACCAGCTGAACTAAACTGTCTGTCGAAAACAGTCGCCTCGAAGCTGATGGACGTTGTAGAAGGTTTCATAATTCCTCCTTTTCCTGTGAGTTAAGATGTATCTCCATACAGCATCGATTTTTTATCTTATATTCCAGATAAGGTTCAGCTATTTGCGGACTGGGCAGTAAATTTATCCCAGATATTGTTTCCAATTGATCGGTCCATGCGATTTTTAACCGTATTTTCAGCAGGAGTAGGATTTACCAAAGATTGACTTCGAAAGAGTCATGTATTTTTCGAACCCTGACGCGTTTCACCAGAATTCTAGGAATTGGGTCCAGTTTGGTATTTTGAATTCGCATGAGACGACTTCTTGTGGTCTGAAGCAGTCACATTGGTTTCTGACCTCGCTGCATAATCAGACGCGACAGCTCCAACGAGAACCAGTGTTTTATGACTTAAATCAAGCAGTATAGCTCCGATACGCTTTGGGTTGCTTTAAAAAGCTCTTGGTCAATGCCTCTAGATGGCTGTTAGTGATAAAGTAACAGGACTTCAGCTTCACCTTTTGCAACAATCTCGGTTACGTCCTCGAAATTCGGCTCACACATACACGGCTTAAATCGGTATCGCACCGTGGTCAATTCGTTTCCCGTCGGCTGTTTCTCCTCTCATCACATCACTTCTCGCTTGAATTCATGTACAGCCTGTTCTCTGTCTCTATTTGTGCGATGCTCCTTCACTTAGCTCCATCACATGAAGGAAGAGATTCCCCGGAAGCGGATGGAACACAACTCAACATTGCCACCCCAATGTCCAAGGATGGAGCCACAGATGAAGATGCGGGGGATACGGAAGATGACGACAACCAGGCAGTGGCAGTCGATGCAGAAGATGAGGAGGAAGAGGAGAACGATGAACATTTATGTTCCAAAAAAACGTCTAGGTCGAGGCGCTCTATGAAGCCCCCGAAATTTGTCAAGTTACACGCGTCCTGTGCTGTGAGTCCTTGCCAGGCAACCAGTGCTGGCACAGCTGTTGGTCTATCTCACTCGGGCTTGGACATGCTGTTGGAAGAGACGAAGGTGATTGAGCTTGAAGATGCAGGTAAGAGCATCTTTCGGTTTCCTAGACTTCCTAGGCTCATCACCATTCTTGGTGAGTTTATTTGTTTCTTGTCCACTATTCTAGGTGCTGAGGAATTGACATTCGACACAATGATGCTGCAACGAGTTTCAGCATACGTTGATGTACACCACACGATACCGTTACGGCCTTCCTTCAACCATGAATTGACCATTGTTGTACGGCAGCGAAGCATTAGTGTTGAACACTGATGTCATGCTGTCGATGATGATTTTGATGCCGTTAAGAGACTTTTGGTTAGGTGTCAGGCCTCTTCAGAAATCAAGCCTAAAATAATAAAATATGCGAAATGGGCAGAAGAAAATTACGGCACCACCTCATGGTGCCATTCCATCGAGAAGGATTTTGATGGCATTTTCCAACAAATCCCTCTGAATACCTTTAGAAGCGACTTACCTACATTGTCTAGGTGGAACGCACTTCTCGTAAATTTGATGAAACTCTTCGGCAACCCGCGGCCGGTTTCGTCCTTGTCGGTACTCAGTCCCCGAGTTTCCTTCAACCTTAGGTTCCATTTGAACCTAAATTGTACGCAACTCGCTGAATACATTTATTTGCAAATCAGTTTGGTTTTAAAGCAAGTATGATTTTACTGGGTGTTTAGATGACATTTTGGTCTATAGTTCTTCATTCCTGTTTCAGGGTAGCCACGAACTCCGTTTTGAGGAGTCATAGACGTTTGCCCTTTTTCACACTCGCTTGGCCGGTCTACTTTGTTTTCCTAATTAGCCGGATATCATGAATGCAAGCCAGCCAGTCCAGACCCACGATACATAGCAGAAGCCGGCTCTAGATAACGTGAAAGTCGCGAAACACTGTCTACTGACGGCAACGACTAACAATGTCATACTATGGGTGTTTTAGCGATATACGCATCGGAGCCTCAGTACCCGTTCAGTGTTGCTGATTTGCTTGAGGAATAACTCTAGCTGTGAGTGCACCAAATTCAGTGCTGAGTGCCAGCGTGGCCCATTTTGTGTTTGCAAGTTGCACTGGGCAGCAGGAATTGTAGTCTACAACGTGGGTCGATTCAATTGGATTCAGTGCCGCTAATCTTGAACTGAATCTTCTGCCACCAGAAATCGGCGATTTAGAACCGTAACATCAGTGGTTATCAAAAGAACACCCATCTAGATGAATCAGGCATGCGAAAATACATGACAGAATAAATCAGTTTTGGCCGAGGAATACATCCTCACCCCACGAGGTGAGCAATAATGCAACACTGAACGGTTACTCTGATACGCGCATCCTTATTACGTACTCATTATTACCACTTGATGTCTTGTGTAGACAGCAGGGCGAGATATTCAAAGACAATAACGTGTTCGACTTATACACTCATCTGGTTTTGAAGGGAGGCCCACCTGGAAACCAGCTGAATCTCTCGTTTATGTTCTTAATCAACTGAATGTGCTGCACCAGACCGCCCCAATTTTCAGTTGGTACGTGTTGTTTTCTGCCTCTGGTCATGCATTGAGTATGTTGAACAATCGTTTGTCGAAGAGAGTGCTGTTTTCCGTTCCCGATTCAGAGTGGCGGAAGCAGAGAGGTGGCCAACCCTTGAGCTGACAGAAGGGTATGAAAGATATTACGAAACGTTTGGGTGCTGTTGGTGCTACTCGCCTTCCAGGATGGAGACTGTGTGATCCTCACTGCGCCTGTTTAGAGACGCTGCAAGATATGGGTGCTAATCGATGTCAGTGGTGTTCTTGTTGTCAGTTTCTATCCAGATTGCCTGGATGAGTGTCTGGAGGTGTAGGCACCTCGGAATGATTGTAGTAAGCTAGCACTAAGTCCCTTCCCCGTCCACTTTTATTCTTTTCTTCACAATAAGGCTTTCAACTTAATCATTATTGAATGGCAACGAAGCATCGGTGCTGAACACTGATGTCGTGCTGTCGATGATGATGATGATGATGATGACGATGATCCGGCATCGTCCAGGCATGGCTTATGTTTCGTCTTGTACGTGTAGATGTTGGATTGGCCAGTTGGTGGTAAGTCTCCACCTGACTGAGGCCAGGAGTACACCAGCACTGTGATTATGCAAATGTTGATGTGCTAACCGTCTTGAAACACCATTTGTAGTGTTATCTACACACACGTATACTCAGATGACTTTCAAAGTTATTTTCCAGGGGAAATGACTGATAATTATCAGCAAAATCTCCCTGGATGGGTCGGTACCATGTGGTGCTCCTGCATTCGTGAACGTTTTAGCTTTCTCAGGCCAGTTGGCCAAAGTGATGTTCCTATGAATCCTGCGTTTCATTTCTGGTGAGACCTGCCACCTTCTGACCTACAGTAGTTCAGCGGGAATGATTTATGGTCAAAATTTACGCGGTCTTGTATTTGTCTCGTGAGGTGTGAGTAATCTCGTTTGTATGCAACAATTTCTTACTTCCCTTCGTTTCCTACTTCGTTTTTTACGGCAGAGGAGAATCAATCTTGAACGCTGATGTTATACTGTCGATGATTATGATGATATATGTTGCTTACAATTACTTCTGTTTGTCTTTCCCCGTTCCTGCTTGAAAGCTGTCGTGACTGCCGTCACCAATCGGGACAGTGAAGATTTGATGTATGTTCACGATTTTTTTTTCGTTTTTTTGCTTACGTACGGTAGTTTTCTGTCTCCATCGGGGAATCGCCATGAACTGAATTGGGTGTGACTTAGCAAAGGGATAAGCTCAACTAGCTATACAGACGTGTAGGATATTCTGCTATTGTTTCTCCATTAGGTAACACACCTTTATTAGCAACAGAAAAAGTGGAAACCCTTTTTGTCCATCTCTATTCAGGATTGGTTTTATGGAATACTTAACTTCGTTATCCTCATGTAGAAGGCAGAGGTAAGATCCATTGCCAAATTCTTTTTCCGCTGATTGCTTGATTGATGTATATTGTTATAAAACCATAACCCAGGAGGACCCGTCACAATTGCAGCGGAAATAACATAATGCCTGGCTACTTTACTGGCATATATCAGAAAGACTAGGCGTCGTTAGTCATTATAGCTTTATCCTTGAACTGTGTTGATTCAGGCCAAAAAATTGTAAGCTTGTACAAAACAAGACAGGTATAATCGGCGCGTCAAGCGTGGAGCTCTTCTTTTTTACCGACCACGCCATCTCGAGCTCGCCCACGTGAGCGTTTTTTCTTAAATCTCTGTGGCTGTTTTTTGTTGACTCGCGTGTACTGGTCCCCTATGTTCATTTACTTCTTCATACTGCTTACCACCTATTTACATGTATTTCACCCATACCACCACAGGATAGTCGATAACCTTACAAACATGGACAAGGAGTATCTCGAGACTGGATCAGATGTGGAAAGCGTGGATAGTTTTGAGGGAAACGTACGATTCTTCCCGTCCGAAGACGACTGCGAAGTTGACAATCAGGATGAGGGGGAAATCAGCGGTGTATTTTCAACCTTAGTAAGTTTTATTGGTGATATATATATATATATATATATATATATATATATATATATGTCCAGTCCATCTGGTTCATCGCACATTTTCCGCACCAGGTATACTTCGTTCAGCACGTGAAGCGCCGTAGCCCGCTTGGGGGTGGGGGGAAGAATTTCAAACCGGATCCTGGAACTCCCTTGCCACATGGAAATTACGAAACATAATAATCCAGTTTCTGGACGGTGCCTCGCGTACAAGTTCTAACAAGTGACAGACAATGTTGTCCCAGTTACAAAAACGAGTAGAGCTCGTAATCGATAGCGACCATAGAATAAAGGTACAGTAAGCCAGCTGGTTCACTTCATGCCGTCCCTAGCTGACATGCGTATAACTACATTCCTGAAAGTTTACCGTAGGACGCTTGCGCCGGACAAGCATTTCTTTGGTCAAGCTTGTATCTCATGCATTTTTGGTGGCTGCCACCTACCCTGCGTTAGCAAAGCAACACTTTTCTGATCAGATAACTATGGCTAGATGGTTCGTCATTCGAGCCGTTTAGACATGTACCTGCGTCACTTCAGCCGTTCGCTTCGCGCGCTACCACGGTTAAGGTGTTACGCTAGTTAGCGAGACACGTAGATATTATTTCTTTTATATCTTCTATAACTGGAAACAACCCGTGATGTTTTCATTCGTAGACAAAAATATAAGACCTGTATTTTTTTTATAACGAACTGACCTACCGTTCCACTGCCGCTTACAAACATACCAACTTGTCTACCGGTGCCTAATTTTCCTGTGCGTTCTGTTTTATTACACACAAAGCCTTTCCCTCCTGTTTCAGTTTGGATGGATGCATAACTCCAAGACTTGCTCCTTTTCCGTCTAATTTTCTTCCTAAACATTCATAAGTGTATGAATTGCACGCGGAATTCAATAAACCTGCTTTAGATGTCACCTTCACCTGATTAGTTCGGGGTTTGGTTGCAAAGTTTAGATGTTCGCTTGTTCCTGAAATGCAAAATGCAGAGACTTTTCGGATGCTTTCAACTGTCCTTTCCCCCTTCAACAGTCCCTGAACAATGACCAGCACCGAGTGACTCATCATAGCGAGCGTGTCTACAGGCCAGGTCCAGCCAATGTTCTTCAGGCACTGACTATGTCATGTTCAAATGACTTCATCAATCTGGAACGTATGGAGACTATTGGCGATAGCTTTTTGAAATTCGTTGCAACCGTACATTTGTATCTGACCTACCCAAATGCACACGAGGGCAAACTGAGTCATATGCGGAGCCGTGTGGTAAGCTTATGCTAGCGTCAATCTTCTATCCTTTTCTTAATCAGTTAGATCGTACTTTGTGTCACTTTTTTGTCACTGAAGCATGTCGACGTCTGGAATTGACCTAGTCTGCGCATCACTGCCAGCAAAGAATCGCCAAATTATTCAAAGAGCTCAGACAGTGCCAACTGTCGAACGAACGAACGAGGCGGCAGGATCAACCGTATAACCGACGAAATAAATTTCACCGAGTGAGAATCAAAGAGATCAACCTCAAATTGCCAATCAGAACAGGAGTAATTGAGCCAACAAATAGGACTACCACTCAACAGAAGTATCATAATCACTCACCCCCCTCAACGAGACACGTATGAACACACTCCTGAAATTTTACTCATCGACCCACCGCTAAGCTGCGACGCATCAGGACTCTGCCACAGATCGATAGTGTTTCCTCGATTGGTGACGAATTTGCCCAGTTCAGTGAACAGACTGTTGGCCATCTATGGAATTCTAAGTTCCAACACTCCCCTCAATAACGAATCGTTTGCAAAGTAGTAGCCTGCTCGTTGTTACCGAAACTACATTTTTAGCGATTTTATTAGGCCTCTCGTCGCCAATGGACTGAACCTTGTCGTGGTGCGACGGTTTGCATACCTCAGCATCCCATTGGGTTTTACTGGAGGATGCCCATGCAGCAGCTACATACCCCTCTCCTACCGGGTTGTCAGTGGGTACAGGCGAACCCAGTTTCCTGGCTCTCAGGTCTGGGTGTTGAAACGTGTGGCAACCTGTTCTTTGAAAGTTGGACTACCGTGGTAGTCCTAAGCCAGCCACCGCTGCCTTGCGGTCAGGCGTTTGAGCCGAAGGCCCTGGTTGAAGATCCTAATCGTCATCGTGTCCAGATATGGGTACCCCGGCAGTACCCTTATCTGTGAGTTGCACACACAAATGCAACTTCTCGTCATACCAGTCATCACGTAATGATATCACCCGGGTTGCTCTATCGGCTATGTACGGTAGGGCGGACAAGCGAAAACAGTTACCTGTGCTGGCAGGCGTTCCTCTACTGCTGAACGACCGTGGAGCCAAATCGATCGTGTAGCAATCAGCTACCGGTCGTGAGGCTCAACATTTGATCATTATGGTTGATTCTGACTATACTGTCGTTTTATGACATTTTTAACGGAATTTCCGGATCAACCTAAGAAGCACACTTCGCTTGTAGCAGTCGAAAATCTCCCTGAGCCACAAATTAAGCTAACATACCGAAAACCGTTCGTTACACATGTATGTATGTTTGTATGTTTGGGCAGGAAGCTAGTGAAACCGGTTGAGCCGGTAGAACCACCAAGCTCAGAGAATGAAGCTAGCATAATAGGAAATACTTGGAAACTGTTCCAACAAATCAGGGCCAAAACACCATCTGTTAATTAGCTAATGGAATATTCTATTGGAAATATGCTTTATGATGAGAGCAGAGAGACCTGAGGGCAATCAGTCACCGTATCCCTATTCGAAAACGGTATATGAAACGACCGTTGTAACCACAGGGGTATCAACCTGATGCCTGTCATAACGTGTCTACTAGATTCAATAATACTGCGACGCCTAGCCCGGGCTTGTAGGGCCCCAACCCGGGAGCGGAAGACAGTTCCGTCCCGATAAAGGGTGGATCACATCTTCGCATTGCGTCGAATGCTTGAGAAGCGCCATACATACTACCGGTCAACAGTTTCCCTGAACTTCAAAGTAGTAAGTTAATTTCTTCACACATGCTAGACTAAGGAGGATGCTCCCGAAGTGTGTAAATATGCCTTAAGCCTTCTATTGCCGCACTTCTGGTGGTGTGGGAGTTTGCAACGAACTGTCCAGAAGTTTTGCTACAGCTGGTGAGGCTAAGCAAGGCTGTCGTCTCTTCCTGCCCAGTTTCCTCATCGATATTAACCAGAAATGTACACTTCAAGGGACCGCGGCCTTTGGTATCAGAATTACATCTAGCTGAGTAAAATTGGATTATGCGGGTGACATTTTCTTGTTATTTGACGATCCTCTTTGCACGCTTCCTACTCTAGACAGAATTTCGGATGTGATCCCTAGTTTCCTATGCGTTTTGAACCTTCAAAGTTTTTAGTATTGCTTCAGGACCTCTGAAACTGCGTGGTTACGAACTTGAGTTTGTTGACCAGTTTACCTATCTGGTCAGCTTCATAAGGCGTCACTGTTCCGTGATAGAATAGGTCGATGCCCGCGTTATCAGGGCGCGAGCAACATTTGCGAATTTCCGTCATTAATGGTATAAGAAGCTAATTTCACTGAAGTCGAAAGGCTGTTTGCACAAAGGCACTGTGTGAGTAGTCTTGCTGTGTGGTTATGAAATATGACCCCCTCCGTTTCAAAAACACTGGATGGTTCCAAACGTTTGGTCATCGACGCCTTCGCAGTGTATCTGGTGTTATCTGACTGCAGCGTGATCGCACTGAAGTAATGCGTAAGCGAGTGCTTTGCAACACAAAACTCTTCAGGTTAAAGTAGTTTGTGCATGTATTACGACTGCCAAACCACTATCTACCAAAGGAAGCACTGTTTTCAGCTCTGAAAAGCACACGAGGGACAGGCCATGACTTAGCAACGGCAGCTAAAAGCGGTTACGGTCGAACTGAGTGGTTTTTCCATCTTTCCGGTTGGGTTCCGTGGGTTTATCCTTGTACCTGTTTAGAAACCTACAGGATATATCGCGTAAGTGATGTCGGTGTGGAGCATCCTATCACTCCCCAGTGGGACTGTCTGTCGTTATATGCTGGGCTGTTCCCGAGTGACGTTGAGTCAATCTCACTGATATCTTCTTCGATATGATGCTCAGATGCGTTTATCTCATTGCTTCTCTTTGATACTTTTCCATCGTGAAATAAGGCTGTGATGACCGGTCACATCTTCCCTTTCATTTTTTACTGGGGCATTCCTTCAGGCAGCTCCTTAGCAGTTATGCTCAAGGATTTACCACTAGCATGTTGCTGTTGAGGGATAGGCCTTCACTGTCCGCAATTAATCTGTTAGTTTATGCTCACTCAAATTCACGGGCGTCGAGACGGGATACGAGGGTGTTGCACCACTCATTGTACGATGGGTACTTGGCGAGAAACGTTGTCCCCAGGTTCTATGCCACTCTCATATAAAACTCCGCTTAATTTACAAAGATTTTCACGCAATTCCTGTCTTGCCTCTGAATTATTCAATCCAGTCCATTTACATTTCACCATCCTAGGTTTGCAATTCTAATTTGTATCGTCTGGGTCGAGCAAAAAACCTCCAAGACCGAATGATTGCCTGTAAGTTCGGTCCGTACGAGAACTGGGTTCCGCCTGGTTACGTTGTTCGTCATGATCCGCGTTTGATGACCAAAACAGATCACAACTCACTCCACAGCCCCACAAGGCAATCCAATAAGGAGGTGAACTTGAACATTTGGTCTACAGATACCTTGATGGATGATGAAGTACTCCTGGGTATGAAGGTTTACACCGAGGAGATAAAACCGATCGACAATTTTGCCGTGTCACAATGGGACCCGAATTCTCCCGAGGTTGTGAAAACCCAAAAAAGGTTTGCGCGTGTCGCTAAAACCCTTTGTTGTGCTCATATATCTGAACGGTTCATTTTTATTAGTCAGCCTTCTAAGTGACTCAACCTCGTGCTTCCTTCGGGTGGCATGGCCGCTAGGCACCGGTAGGTCGTTACAGCTGAATGATTTTTTAACTAAGTCAGCGGATGTGGATGCTCCTCTCTTGCCCTCCCTGGTCATGATTTTTGTCTCTCCACCGAGATATCAATTTACACTGTATGACTGTGTTTGTTCGTTGAACTAAGCAACTGTGTTGCAGACGTTTCATCATCAAACTAGGTACACCGCCGCTAGGTTTTCCACGGGATGCTTATGCAATATCTGCTCACTCTGTTTTTCTTATGATAGGTAGCTTCAAGCAGAAATCCTGTTGGTTAGTTAACATTTCGAACCAGACTTGATCTACGAGCCACTGCGCGCAAAGGATAACCAATCCCACGAGAAGACTCAAACGTAGCGTACCATTCGATCAATCAACTAAAACACAGCAACCACTCTGAGCCACGTCACCGAAGGCCACAGCATGGAAACGGAGTTGGTCAATGTAAAAAGTCATCCGGACGCCACAACAACAACACAGACTAGTTAACTAACCAACAGGATTTCTGCCTCCATCTGTTCACCCTGATCCCAGGCCAATAGGACTAAACAGACGCCATGAAAAAACAGCACAGACTCACGAGGCCTTAGTGGTTTTGCCTCGTTCGATGGCGACACATCTACAGTCCAACTGCCTAGTACAGGCAAAAATAATGACTATTTACTCAACCGAAGCCAATAACATCCTTTCTGATTGATAGTGGGCGACCTACCTTAGTGGTTTGGATTGAGCTGTATTCCATTTCTGTTTGTCATGTCCATTACGTGAAGTTTCCATTTTCAAAACTGTGTAAGTGAAGCTGGACAAGTGTCGTCCTCTTGCATCACATCATTTTTGCTGTTCTTTCCTCAGCGTCGACCACTGTTTGGTTACAATTCAGCAAGCCATCCCGGACAAGTCAATAGCTGATTGTGTCGAAGCCCTAATTGGTTGTTATCTAACAGCTCGTGGTGAACGTTCCGCTCTACGTTTGATGCGCTGGTTCGGCATTGATTGTCTTCCGGGCCCAGGTAAGTACCTGTGTAAAATGTTTGTAATAACTGCGAATAGAGCCAAGTGACCATCACCTCTGTTTAGGTCAACTGTAGTTTGTCTTCTCCCTAGTACACAGGTCTCAAAGAGTAAAATATTTCAGCGTGGTATTACCACTCGACCAACTGACAGCGGCTGTCACGTGGTTCACCACTCCAATCCGTTGGTTCAGTTGCCAGCATTTTCCTTATTCAATGACGAAATGATATACAGTCAATAAATTTTCGTCGGAGACATTGTCATTAGTATCATAACCCTTTACCTACCGATTTTCGCTCTATCTTGGAAATCTATGACAACCCTTTTGTGTCTTATCATCATCAGCTTTAAAAAACCGCGTACTTGTGGTACAGTGGTTATAGCTGCCACAGTTTCGTTTACCGATGATTTGGACTATTTGAACCTAGAATTTTTTTTTGTTATTTCGTTCATCAACCAAATCTCCATCAGATAAGTACAGGTCAAACAAATGAGAACAACCGTCATGAATTTGGGGCTTATGGGTGTTCTTTTAAGCATGCCCCAGATCCCCGTTGCTATGTTATCTCGGTATTCATAGGAAAAAAGACCTACGAAATGCAAGTTTTCTTCCCTGAGGTAATTGCTCCTGAGATTAGGCGCTGCAGTCAGTCTTTTCGATTTCAACGGAGTCTCCACATTCCCATCGGCCTCGATTGAACAGTCCTCCTCCTGTCCTGGTGGGTTCACACAAAAGAGGGGAAACATTGGAGGCCGGTTTCGCTCTTATTAGAACACAGCTTTGGCGCATATCCTTGGCTATGTCGGGCTTTGAACTCAGCGCGCTTGGTAAGCGTGCTACCACCAATACACTCTGGACGCATCTGAAATGTGGCGCCTGAACAGGCAAACGTGTTCACGCTTGAGCGATGTTATTGGTTTCCTCGACTTCTTGTCAGTATTCAGCCTTCCTAATGCATGATACTGATCCACTGATCTAAATACACTTTTTGTCTGAATCTTAGGATGACAGAATTCCTAAGCTGACCGCAATTTATCCTCATCGGGTGACTTCGCAGTAGGTCCAATTTAATCAAAATGATAGGAGTGAATATCGCGCTTGTGCTGTCTATGCACTCTGATTGTTCCATTAAGCCAGTGTTTTGTGGCAACAATCACGACAGTGGGTCCTTCCTAATAATGCATTTGCGTTGACAACCGGTTGGTAGGTTGTTGGTCGTGACCCCACCAGCAGCAAGGATAAATTAACGCATCCCTGGAATAACACTTCTTGTAGTGCTTAGCCAACCAACGGTCTGATATGTTCTATAGTCTTCTATTTGATCTGGGTAAACGTGTCACGCTTATTTCATTATATTTCCCGTAGCACACCGGAACTGCTTGTTGCTTCTGGCATACTGTCGCCATCGGTCGTTTGTACTTTTGATCAGTTGGTCTAGCCTCACCCACCCCATCGTTGTATCAGTAGCTGGTTAGCTGGTGCCGGACACTCATATGATAACCGTTGACGCGTGGTTCGTAGACAAGGTGTCAACATCTAGCTATAAGCACTGGTAGTTTGCAGGTCTGTCCTTTACATATGTATTTTTCATTGAGTTAGTAGTCAATCGACCTTCTTCTCCCACGAAAGGTACCCACAAGATTTCCACAGTGAAACTTTTGGGGATTGAAATATCCGTTAGTTGTGAAGAAGGATTCGCCTTTAGGGGGATGGATGAGTTTTCTGGCAAGACCAAATCCACGTGAACTTCATAAGCAAGCACATGGGATTTCCTGGGTACAATATCGACTATTAACTTAGTACGAACGTGAAATTCACCCTCTTGCTCATAACCTTCTTGACGTGGGCACTAGAAGCACTTGGATACACATTTTACTTGTATTACGTAATTTTATCAGGTGATAGCTGGTTTTGTTCACTATTTCCCATTTCTGCCTGGTATTCCGTTCCGTTGGTGCTATGCATAGAAGGATGACCTTCCGCTTCACTCAGTTTTCGACTCGTTCATATTTCCTGTTATCAGATGTTCATCTTCGCCCTCGAGGAGCACCATGGGCCATCCCGCCGCCCCTCATTCCTTTAAATGACCCTCGGCGAGCGCAACTGGAGGAAGCTCGACTTTCCTGGCGGTTCGACGAACTGGAGGCTAAGCTGAACTATAAATTCCGTGATCCCACTTTGCTCATTCAGGTTTGTGTCAAGACGATGTTCTTGATTTTTAGACCATCATACCACATTTACAATCATATATTGTTTGGAACACTCAAACGTTTTGTTTCCCCTTAGTGCATATCTTTCGTTTGTCGGCAGTACTGCAATTTACTCGGATCAGCTTTTCCAAAAAGGTATCCTTGCACGATCAATTCTTGACTTTCGGCAAGCCTACTCTTTTGGCTTCTAGAGCCTTTCTGAACACTCATTCTGGAAACAAAAACAGTGATAACAGGACACGAAGCGTACTTACTCCGATTCGCAGCTGATTGATACGATGTTGTTTTTACTAACTTTATTCAACCCTATTTTACCACAAAAAATGATCGTGGTACAGGGGTATTCGTATTTCGAAAAGATGGTCGATCTCTTTCTTCTGAATGATGCGCTCATCCCTGCTAAACCTGAGAAACCGCTACAGGAATTATTTATCTAAGCTTATGTGCTGCCGACTGTCAGAGTGTATGCTGACGCTGCATCGAGTTGCTTTCACCTCAAATGAACCAGCCAAACTAACGACACAATACGACCATTTTCGGGAATCCAATCGTGTTAAACCGTTTCATCATCGACAGCACTCATACCTCGCCGCCACAAACTGTTTGAACCCCCGAGGCTAATGCAACTCCCACACCGTGAATATCTGGAGTCATTCCATCAGGATTATCAGATACGCGAAGATTAATATTCGAATCACCTAAGCACGTCCCAAGAGATTTGAGTTGCATGACCGAGTCGGGCTCTTGTCTGTGCGCTTTGGATACACAACCCATAAGAATAGACAACGAAAACAAGAACTGAGCAAGAAATACCTATTGCCCATTTCGATATTGAGTACGGACGTTGAAAGCTGCGATGTGAAGAAAATCCATCAGCGTGTTTGTTTCGGTTTACCTTAATAGGTATAGGTTTACATGCAGAGCAATCATTAGGTGGTTGACAGTTGGATAAATTATGTGTGGGCCTAGTTGAACGAAAAGCTGTAATCCCTGTTGATATCTCGCGGTTGCCAAGGCCGAAGAATGGTGTTTATTGAGCTACCCAATCTCGAGCTTTTAACTCATCATTCTGTCTAATACGACGATTTTCTTGCAGAACCCTGTCCACTGGTGAACACGGGTCTTGTGCGGGTGACTCCTGCTGCAAAGTTGAGTTTGGGTTTGAGTATTTAAGAAGGAAAGTGAAGGTGACGAATGGTCTTCATATCAGTGAAGAAACTATGGGCCGGCGAAGAGTAGACATAAACCGGGTTTGTGACGTAATCAACATAACAAATTCATTTGAGGTGGATAAAGCCAGCTTTATTATTCAGATGTGATTTTTGACCAGAATCCACAGTGTGCGACCAAATCTGGAAATTGTTTACCAAGAACGGAAGCCACTTTTTGCAAAAATAAATGGAATCGAATGATTACTGTTTGTGGATAGTTGTATTTCCACCGGTTCATGCAACAGGTTGTAAGGCATTTGGGGGAGGGGTTTTAGCTTTAGAGTGCTTTTTGAAGGAATTGGAGATTATGTGACGTTTCAACCTACTTTTTGAGAGTCATGTTGGGCGTGGAAACCATAATAGTGGAGTAATCGGCATGTCAAGCCCGACTGCCACATCCACGGCTATCGATGGGGTCATTCATTTCTAACTGAGTGTTTACACTCTAACCCCCATATTTCATCGGGTTCTGCTTATTAGTGAAATTTCTGTTTCACTGTTGCTTTCCACGCCATCGATTCAACAGATAAATTTTATGTTCTAAGAGCAGCCACAGCCCATGATAGAACTTCACCTAGCCCTCTTGGATCCACAGTCACCAATTGTAGCAGTCGTATCTCATATATCTCATGTGTGTCAGACGCAGCAGATCTCCAGGACTCATTTCGTTTTGTTTTTTATGCTTACTATTTCAAAATACTTGACTATTTAGTTCCTGAACGAAAAATAGCATCTGTTCACCTTCAGAATGACAATAGCTTAGCTTTGAATTGATGAAGCGATCTACCCTTTTATCGTCTCACATTCTGGCAACATTAAATTCTTTTTGAATTCAGTATAGTGACGGTCACTTCTGTCTGAAATTGGCTTCACGTTTGTGTGCATTACCGCTCCTCCTATCGTCGAACTTCGCCTACCAAGTAGTGTCCCTTTATTTTCTAGGCATTCACACATCCTTCCTACCATCAACTGCGAAAAACTTTGCCAGTGAACCCTGATGACGACCCCTTCAGTTCAACATTTTTGACAGATACGGACTGTTATCAGCGTTTGGAATTTTTGGGTGACGCAGTACTAGACTATGTTATTACTCGCTTCCTCTACGAGGATTCTCAACAACATTCTCCTGGTGTGTTGACTGATCTGCGGTCAGCTCTTGTGAACAACAACATCTTTGCTGCTCTCTCCGTACGAGCCGGGCTTCACCAATTTCTCCGTGCATCATCTCCTCAACTGTTGCATACCATAGATGTGTTTGTTCGTTATCAGAAGGAAGTGGTCAATGATGATCTGGACTTCATCACTAATGAGGTAATCTTCAAGTCTAGTTGCTAGCCCTCATTTTGTGCAATTGGACAATGTTTGTATTTACCTACTAGCCAACAGTTCACCTGGCATTACAGGTTGACAGCCATCAAGGGGGTGGCGCGGCCTGCGCCAGCTGTTCCTGGGTACTGCAAGCAAGCTCCTAGCCATGCGATTTCCTTTTCAGGCTGGTGAATCGCTGGTATACGTTTTTCATACACTTCATATTCGGTGTAACGGTGCCACAAAACTTCAGGTAAAATTTGCCACAGGGCATCCTGTCAAGATTTCTTTTTTTGTAAATCTTCATCACCAAAGGAGGAAGAAAAATACCGTACCATATTATGTCGAAAGAAGAAGCCCAATGCTGATATTCATTATGCGAAATGTTGTAATCTTGCTCCCGAAGGAGGCTTGCGGTAACTTCAGCTCCCTCTGTCGCCTGCTATATGGTGAGGCTGGTCGACCGAATACGCACTGTTTGTTAACCTCTGCCATCATGTAGGATCCCTGTTTTATGTACATGACTGATTCTCGTAAGCAGTGGAAATCAACAAAGGAAATCGTAGAAACCATATGATTGCAATGTGTGTTCTGAATTATGGTGGACATATGTGTCAGAAATGAACTTGGTTGAATTTTGTGTAGAGGCTTGTGGAATTTGACGCACTGTACCTGGTCTTTCAGCCTGTTTTCGGTCAATCAGGCCGAAGTGGACTTAGTTGTTCCATTACCTCAGTCAAGTAGGGATAATCAGATTAGCTGGTTATTGTGACCTACTAACCAGGAATGCTACCTAGTTCATTAGGTAGATGGAAAAGCAGCCTATTCCCCTGCTTTGTACTTTCTAATGCGTAGATCCTGCTCAGCTTCTTATCTTGAATGTATCATAAGATGTCATAACACCGATCTGTCTCCATTTTTGCATATGATTCACAAGAGTCTGCGAACGACTTACAGAATCATACAGAGTGCTCAATTTCCCACCTATGGGGGGACTATCGGCTCTTATCGACTTATTGATTCTCACTTTGAAAGTGACTACCTCCTGAGGCAGAATTACTCGATCCTAGAAGTGCCTTGGATGGACTACGTTGTTCCTTGTTCGACCACACTGAGACCATCTTCTACTTGTCCTTCGAGACGACCACGTTACATGATGTAGTGACCCAGGTTTATTTGGAAATTTCGGCATCGCTCTTGCTTAGGAGGTATCCAAAACGGCTGTAGACGTCCTTGAAACAGTTGAACTAGATGTGATGAGTCCCGATGACCTTCCAGAACCTCGTCTTTGGAAAACACTAGACGGCGGACTCTCACAATACGTTGGAGCCGTTAGTAACCAGAAACCCGTAGCTTCCAGTTCTCTGCCATGTTTTGCAGGCATAAATTAGAATAGGCAGATGGCTGCGTTGAAGACCCAGACTGTCGCGTTTAATCTCAGTTCAGTTCAGTTTTTAGCTCACAAACTGTGCATCGAGATGCGATGGTTCCAGTTACTACAGCTTCGTTCACCGGAGATGTAGAGAATAAGGGAATGAGAGCCATGCGTCGAAGGCCATGGCCCAATCCATAAAGTGGGCAGATCGGACCGTGGCATTACACACCACTTTACCCTGGACAGTCGAGCTAATGTCACATGGACGCCACAAACGTCGGAGGTTGGCAAACGCTGCCCTGGCGTTCCCAAATCTGCCGAGACTTATGCAGCTGTCCAGGTAAACGAACTTATTTGCTAAATCGGTCGGTTCACCTGAAAGCTTAAGGTTTAGGTTTGATCCCACCCGATCTTGCAGCAGCGCATGCCGAACTGTGCAGCAGAATTATCTAGGCTATACAAAATAGTTTGATGTGGTCTCATCCAGGAAGAGTGATGTCGTCGGTGTACTTAGTGTGTGTGGGTGAACGTCCCGGGAGTGTTTCGATCCCCGAGTTCTCAGAGACAGGTGAGGAAGCAGCGTATCAATTTTGAGTTTGAAGAGGAAGGGTGACAGAGGATATCCTTGCTTGACACCATTGTATGTGGTGAATTCAGGGGAGAGTTTGCCGTTAGACACATGGGTGCCCACGGGAGAAGTCATATGGAGCCTTTATGAGAGACAAGAGTTTAGAGGGGACACTTTATCACCGGACACTACCACATTTCCTAATGATCAAAGGGATCAAAATCAGATATGAGATCGAGAAGTACGACCATTATTTGCTGTCAGGACGAGCGGCCCAGCCCAGCACTTTGCGCAAGGTGACGATGTGGTCGATGCAACCCCGGACAGGAAGAAATCCAGCTCGATTCTCGCGCATCTGATCCCCTCTATGACGGATCAACTTGCATAGGGTAGTCCCAGAGAACACATTGAGGGTTATAGCTACTAGTTCGATGTCCCAGTGGTTTTCACCTGATGTTCTTGCGTCCTTTTTGAAGATGGGAATCACCGTCGAGGCGCTCCATTTTGTAGTTTTTTCTCCTTATTCCAAACGCTTTGGAGTAGGGTCGTTAGGTTAGTCACGACGGGCTCGTCACCTTCTTTGAAGAGTGTGGGTTGCAAATCGTCTGGTCCAGGTGCTTTGTTGCGCTGAAGCAATGAAATTGCACGTTGGACTTCCCTTGACTATGGTGGTATCCATATCCTAGTCGGGTTCAGTTAGTCTTCCTAGGTGAGTTGATGGGGGCCAGCTGCACTGTTCTTCAAAGTGTTCAGCCCATCATTCAAGACGACGTTTCTGTGAATGAATTAAGGTTCTATCCTTTTCGGAGATTACTTCACTAAAACCCACTACGCTTGGACCACCTGATCGGATTAACTGGAACAGGGTTCGATTGTTTTCTGGTACAAGAGCTTTCTCCATTTCTCGGGCTTTTGAGATCCACTATCGCTGTCAATCTTTTAACTCTTCATTATCCGGCGTTTGAAGGGTCTGTGCGCGCCATCATAGTCGTTTGTTACTGGTATGGTTTTCCTGGCTTCAAACAGCTGCTGATCATTGAGCTGTAGGAGTGACCTCAGGAGGCGGTTCCAAAGACTGTGAATATGACCGCTTTCATGTTTCTCCAGTCGTCATCCACATTACCATTGTTCCCGTCGAGTTATGGGAGCTTCTCATCCAACTCAACTCGATAGTGCTGAGCAACAGGGACGCTTTGTAGCTGAACTGAATGGCTTTGCATCAACTGGCACGTTTCAGTGGGAAGGCGAATAGATATGCGTGCTTGCATAATGCTGAGATTGGAGTCCAGTGGTGCACCACGAAGTGAACGACAATCTTGTATCGAAACTCTCCATCGGCAACTTATCGCCACATAGTCCAACTGAGTCCACGGCAGGTTCACAGTTGGTGACTCCTAAATCATACGATGTGGGCGCTTGTGCTGGTTAGAAATAGATGATGTTGAGCACATAATTGAAGAAGTGCCGTACGAATTTTTCTGGCAGCATGCGTATGTGATCAAAATTTCCACCGAAATCACTACCGCCCTATCCGCTTCTTTGTCTGATATCACTTCCCGACCATTATGACCTTCCTCTGGATTTCTTGTTTCCAGGATATTGAAATACGCCAGTTAGAACCGGCGGATCCACTCACAGAAGATCAGTACGATCAGTCCGAGAAAACTCAAGCACAGTCAACAGGTGCATCAGACAAACCAGATGTTGAAGATGAGGAGGTCGACACTATAGATGCTACCCTACTGAACGCAGTCAAAGAACAAGAGAGCAGATGGCAAAAGACTGAGGCAGAGCAGCTGTTAGGTAACTTTGCTCCAAATGTGAGTTATTTTATAACGATGAATCTCTTCAGTTTTCTGTTTCGCACACTTCTGTATTCTGATAAGCTATCTGAATTAGGACTAGGATAGTTTAGAGTTTTGTACTGCTATATCTATTTCTACCTGCGCGTAAGATCAGTAAAAAACTTCTTGTATAACGATAGCGATAACCGAAAAGTATAGCTAACTGCTGACTTGCTATGTGAATCTGCGTCAAAATTGAGGTTCGCGTGATTCATGCATCGAGATCGACCGTGTGGCGTGCATAATGCGCCCGGACATCACATCTGCTATCAGACAAAATAGTGTGGGTTTGAATTTGCCGCTCGAAGGTGTTTCCATTCAGTGCTTAGTCCGCCTCTAAGTGACTGCGAGTACGCTGCATGTGCCGACAGCTTTTTATGTACCAGTCCCTGATAATATTGTAGGTTTGCCGGAACTGGACATAGACACACAAACGGATAACTAATATGGTCATTGTTTTGTTCGCTGCGCCAGGCAATAAATAATCTTCCGTATTCCCATGTTTTGTTGAGCTTGGTCTTACGTACTTGAAGTATCATTTCGTAATGTTCAGCTGTCGTCGGACAACCTAACTGGATTCATGCTTCTGGTGTCTTCAATGTGTCCTTGACGTCGGAGAAAATAGTTTTGGCCGAGTTCATCGGGTTTCTGGTATAAGGTTGGATTTCAGATAATCGCTTCTGTCGGCTATGTTCTATCTGCCATCCGTCCATCTCGGATACATTCCAAGGAAAGTACTATTACGACTTAGAAAGCCATATGGCGTGTATTGTCGGATGGATTCTCACCCAACTGAAAATAGCTAGTTCACAGGGTTCGCTTATATTGTGTTTTATAGTATTACGTCCTTCGTTCAAGAAGCTGACTACAACAGGTCCTCAACCTACAGAGTGATTGATCTTCATCTAACAAATTTTCTCGACGGTGCGAGCGCGTCCCTGAACACCTGAGGTGTTGCGAGGGACACTCGGTGGAAAATGTTTTTTCAGTCCGGATATTTATCTTTCATCGTTTCAGTGTGTTCCGTAACTCGCCTAAGTGAAACGAAGACAGTGCCTATGGACAACTTACAGTGTGGGCAGGTTAAACCGGCACAAATTCCTTACCATCCAGTTGCTTTTTTCACTGCGCTTCTGAAACCGATTGTGACTAGAGGGTGGATAACGCATCTCTCTCAGTCTTATATCTTTCACCGTTGTATTAGTGAATGAAACTTACAGCACGGTGACTCTGGACGGTTCTCCAGATATTGCTTCTAAATGATGTTAGTCCAACTTCTGGCATTTGTTACTCTGACACTTCTTTTTTCGCAATACCCTATTCATTTGCATGAAGGTCGACGAGAAGCAAGCGGTTTCTGACAGTGTATCAGTACCAACCACACAACCGCCCGCATCTCATTGCAGATCGTCAAACAAAACCGATTTAACAAACCGCGTTTCGGATGATGTTGAAATCCCCAAAGCGTTGGGTGACATATTTGAATCGTTGGCAGGTGCTCTTTTCTTGGATTCCGATTTGAGCCTAGACACCGTATGGGCTGTTTTCTATCCTCTGATGAAAGAGCGCATAGGTGAGTTGCCCTGTAATATTTGTTGCTTGTCTTCAGTCTTCGTTCATGCCTTTCCCCTCACTCGCTTTGTGTAACCATAGTAGATATTGTCAGTTTGTATGCTTGTCTTAAGAATGCGTTAAAAAGCAACGCATTAAAGGCACCGCTACAGAATCGCCTTCGATCGTGTAATTGGGCCGTGTCCATCAGTACGTATCTATACTGACATATGCCGTCCATTAGATCCCCAACTAGTTACCAACGCACCCAAATTCAGTGGTTCAGGCTTTCGTGCTTCGCCTGATCGTCTCTAGAGCGCCTCCATCCCGAATTCAACTGAGATAAAAATACTCTGCGTTGCAGACTGTTCCGGCATAAGAAGTACGTAAGTAAGCAACGCAGCTTGGGACCGTCTTGATACTGTCTGCTGGTTTTATTAGTAGTGCATCACTATTTTAGAGATGGAATACTTAGAATATATGAGTACGTTCATATCCTGTATAAAAAACCTAGGTGAACCCAGTTCAAAGAGAAATTTCGAGGTTTTGGAATCGAATCTACAGCTTTCTGTCCAGTGGAGGGGTGCTTGGGTACCGCGAAGGCTGCCAGACGTATGCATTTTAACTTTGAATGTCATTTACTTCGCATATAACCAGTAGGTCAGTCAACTGAGACCAGAACTGATATTAATGAGTCCTCTCCATGACTTCTATAATGGATATGCGCCGAAATCATGCAAACACCCGAGAGACTACCGAGAAACTATGGGAAACAGAAGGCAATTAGTTCTCTGAATGCGAATAATAGTAGAAATATGGATATTATTAGCGACAAACACTTCATGTTGCTTTGGTAATCTCAACTGGGAAGCTCAAGTAAAGAGATAAAATTGGTGGTAAAGTCGCTCGGAAATCGAACACACGGCCTGATGAGTGTTCCACCAGGTGATATGCCTGAAAAATTATGACATGTCTCGCTTAAATTGACACGCAGAAACAATCCCCCCCTCCACTATTAATTGACTAAAGTTTCCTTCAATTCTGCATAAAGCTAGCTTGATATTGCACCGAATCTCACCAAGTTACTCTACATTTTTACGTTGTCATCTGCATATTTGTTTTCAGAGCGTTATACTGCATGTATTCCCAAATCTCCTGTTCGTCAGTTATTAGAATTGGAGCCAGAAGGCACGAAGTTTGAGTGAGTTTATGTTTCATTTCAAGCTTGTTCGTTAGCAGCTGTCTTTCATTGACTTGCATTCGCTCACCAGCTTTGTGGGTGTAGCATGACGTGCTCCGTGTTACGAAATGAAAATCATTCCTGGTGTGATCTGGCATATTTCGACATTTATATCCTGTAGTCGGTTGCTGTGCGCTTTCTGTTTGCCACGAATCCCTTGAAGTCACCTGTGCGTGCCCCGGACTTATCCCTCTCTCCGCGAATTCGTTTCTTATTCTCATTAAAGGGTTTGCCTTTTTTTATCAACAATAGGGAAAGCGCAAGACTAATGTGCACGCTTCCTATGGGAAAGGTTTTAGAGTTCGAACATTCTCCTGTCCGTAGAAGACCCAACCCTTTCACTTTCTATGACAAGGTTAGAAGAACTGCGTCGACAGCATAACGCCGGTAACCAATGCTAGTTTCCAGAAAAAAAATGATATTAGAGTTTATTTCATAGTGTCTGATCGGCTCTCTTGTGTCCTTGTTAAAATTGTTTGGATTTTAAGCCACACGCTCTGTCTTTTGGTGCGGCCTACCTCGATTCAGGCGTATGAAGCTAAATTCACCAAGGCTCTGCATCCGTTGGCAAAAACAGGCAGAATTCTGCGATTTTCGCCTCACGTCATATCCTTATCGTGCCATCCTCTGTACATACTTTCAGGCAGTAGACCGTGTGGTTCAATTTTAGATAATTGGGAAGGAATTTATCCATTGTCGTTCTTTCCACTGATTGAGGTCTAGGATTACACCAGTAGATCTGTTACGCTGATCCCTTTATACTTTATTTAGTACTGGTTCGCGATGCCTGCTATACCGGTAGACATTGATATATGTATTCGGTACAGGACGCTGGACTATTGCTACGATCTACTGGTTCCCTATATGACTGAACTGTTCTCATATATTTTATTCGCCTTTTGACAGACGCCCCCGAAGAACTGCGGATGGAAGAATATCTGTTTGTGCTCACGTCCTGGGGAAGGGACGCTTCTACGGAATCGGTCGAAACTATCGTTTGGCCAAGAGCCTCGCTGCCAAACGCGCCTTGCGAGTTCTACGGAAACTATACGCATCCCAATCTGTCACTGCTGATCCGTGTTCAGGTGGTGACACCCCCGCCTAACACCAAGTTGAATTTAGCTGATCGAACTATAGACATTTGGATTTTTCTCCATTTTGATACACTATTTGACTATCTTCTTCAGGCAAATCATTGTCTTCATTATTCACACGGACTCCTTTGCACCAGAGCTTTTCTACATCATTTGTATAGTCTCGACAAGACATATTCATTGAGCTGCGCTACCGACTTTTGTTAACACGGCAATTCGTGCCGGTTGGATCGCACTTCGATAGACAGAACTCCTCACTGTGGGCCAAAGTGTCTTAACGCAACGAGGAACATTCCGTGACACCAAACTCATGATGAGCATTGTCCTTACAATTTGAAAACACCCTAGTGCAAGACTCTCCTGCGTGGAGCCGTTTTTCGGGTGTAATATATTTTTTACATTTCGATACCATGCGGGGGAGGGGGGGAATCGGCAAGAAACATACAGGACATATTCTTCTGCCAGCTACCTCCTCACGTCCAGAGGATGTGCTGTAACGGTCACACTTGTTGCCGCTGACCTGGATTTATTATCTGTTACCCTGAATGACTGATCAATAGTTAGTGAGAAGATTTTGAGGTTTCTCTTGGTATTTTACCTTACAAATGAAACAAAAATAAAAATCTCAAAAATCGTTGTTGGAAAGCCAAGAAACAATGCCTCACTCCTACTGAGAACTACTCGTAATATGCATTTTCCAAATGTATGGAGAGAGTCGAACCCGCGACGTTCCGGTCAGTTGTTGAGCACTAAGCGCAAGTTGATCAAAGGGCTTACCATCTGTCATTGACCAGTGGCATAAGGCGCAACTACCGATCGAGTGATCGCAGGTTCTGTTCTCCTTCGAGGTTCATGAGATACCTACTATCGATGAGATCCAACAGGTCTCGGACAGTTGTACAGTGCTGCTCAGCTTTGCATGATAGGTTGGTCTCGCGTGCAAGTTAGACTGTCAGTTTCCGCATCTGATTTGATGTTCCTCTGTCCTTATAGGTTTATGTGCGAGACCTGTTTTTGAGCTGTTCATCATGCGGGACGCAAAGGAGCTGGGATTTGAATCGAAGTGGTTTTTTTGTCCGCCTTGGCGACCAAGTTCCCTAAGCCTCTCTGGCACTGCTGCTAATCGGTTTAACTCTGGCGGTCATGTTTGACTGGGGGCGTGATGTCAATGGTTAGTGAAATCTACCCGTGAACGATTTGACTCAAGGATAGTAGGCAAATCAACGTCTCTCGAGGTCGCTCGCCAACTGCACAAAGGAGACGCACTGGTGTACTGTTTGCTCTATCAGTTGCATGAGCGAGCATGGAGCATGCAAACTTTCTCATGCTCCTCCCTCCCGCACAGCTTACCGAGTCAAGTTTTAAAATGTACCATGCAAAATTTCATCAAAGTTTATCATTTACGTCATCATGATGTACACAACTCAAGAAGCTGTGAATTTAAGGATGAAAATCACGGCTTGAGAAAAGTTAGTGGAGTGAATAGTGCGGACGGTAAGGCTTTTTTATATGGTGACTGTGCGTCTGAACAACCTGATGTAAATAATGTAAACAAATATAATGTAAGAAGTGGTCTATGGCATCCTTTTTTCCTCTTAAGTACGGCAGCGAAGCATCGCTGTTGAACACTGATGTCATGCTGTCGATGATGATGATGATTTTTCTCTTAAGAACTCCAGTGCAGGGACCATGAGTTTGCTGCTCGGTCTATATATCTTTGCAGCTGCCCAAGTTGTGTGCCTCACCCTGAAGCATTGTCAAAGTACATTCAGTGTTCATCAACTCACGCCACCTTAGATACCCACCAAACAATTACGAGTAGTCTTAAGTTATGGCTGTTCGATATGGTCTTTCCAGTCCTGGGGCGTCTGTAAACATTCATTTGGTCACAGATGTGTTCGCAGCATAGCGGAACTTTTCGGCTGCAGCACTTCCATAAGTGGGTTGGTTGCGGGCGACATGCCGGATTTCCACATGTGCTTCGTATGCTCTGCCAAAAAAACCTGCACTTTAAACCACAAACCTGTGTTGGTGGAAGTTTCGCAGCGGCCAGACTTGGCAAGTAACTATTGCGTCTTACTGGCCGATCTCCGCGTGATTCTCCAGGTGCATGATTTGAACCCTCACACGACGTGGTACGTAACAGATCCCGCTGGTGAGAATTCTGTCGCTTAACCGGACTGCTTAGTCAAAATTTATCCGTTTTGTTTTGGGAGGTTCGCAGACAGCGGTGGGTCGAACCAGATTTGCTTGTGGAGTCTTTCAGAAGGTACAATCATGCTTCCTTTGTCAGGAAAACGACACGATTGACATTACTGTTGTGTGATCTCGTTGTCGGATCAACAAATCTGGCAGTTAAATTGGTGGTAATGGTGGAAAAGAATATTCACTATCTATGTCGTGATTAAAAAGCTGAAAATAACATTGACAACTAATTGGTAGAGAAATAATGTCTCAGCTCATTGGGTAGACAGCGGTTTAAAAGTTCGTTAATTGAATCGTTCGACAGCGTGTCGCCTGACCCAAACAAGTCCACCGAACCGCCATTAGCCGCTCTTTCTGACCATTATTTTTTTGACCACTGGACATTTATTCCCCTGACGACGAGATCCGGAAAACACTTATTAATTTTGTGTTCGTGACCACATTGTGAGTTTATCCAGTCAACCCTGTTGTTGACGCTGCTCTCGACAGACAAATGTGCGATAGTCTCCATCCCTCATCTCTCCTGCTCCAGTCTGTTAGTTGTTACTGGGCTGAGCCTCATTCTTAACCTCTGTGGGCATCACACTGTGACCTTTGTTAAGCTAACTTCAGGGGTTCTTGTCTCCCCGTTTGTTACTCTGACAGTCGGATCGACTCGAGTATTCCGATCGAGTCACTGGTTCTTTGCACTTACTAGCCCGTGGATTCGGTCTGTATCGGTTGCTGTACTCCCTCGTGAATCATCGTGCTTCTAAAGAGCATTTTCGCCTTATATCTAGTGTTAAATTCTGTCCAGAAAGTGTTACACGGAGTTATAGCGAGAGATCGAACACGAAGAGGAAACTGATATTTGAAAATACTTTCGGATTCTCCAAGGAGGGTCCAGCTCAAATGCAGATGTATTGGAGAGTTTAGGCTAGTTTTGTTGTTTTTTAGGTCAATACCGGCTTACACTTCACTGTGCGATAATTTCACGCGGTTGCTCATATCGTAAAATTTTGTGTGTCTTGTGCAGTGGAGGTTCTGATGCAACAGTACATGCAAATCAAACGAGTAATGATACTATATACCTGTGGCGCAGAAGCTGATGGCTGGCCCTGACAGTATACCGTGATACCTCGTTCTGAGAAGCACTAGCACTATTGAACAGACCAGAAGTACAGCACAATGGCCTATCACCGGACGTCCGAATTCACTGTAAGGAACCGTTATTCCCCGAAAGCCTATGAATCAGTGGTCCAAAGGGTTTAACGCAGAATGCACATCCTCCTAGCACTAGGCTTCCGATTCAGTATATGCTCCCTTCTGTCACAGGCTTGCACATGCAAGCAAACGGTCAAGTGTTGAGGTAACTCTAGAGGGAGGAGTAATCAGAAGACCTGATGTTCACTGTGTAGTGCATCATCAGACCTCAAGTCAACTTTACACACGCCAACAATAGCTGTACGCGCAAGTTAGATGACCTCAGGAAAAAATGAGGGGAGGAATAAAAACGTAATGCATATCTTCTCCGCATTCGGGTATGTTCATAGGTTTTGCAGGGTTTTCCTCACGATCTCCATTCCCACTAAAGTCATTGTTTCTACGGAAGAATGCCAACGCCAGTAAGAAACAAAATGAGCCGGAAGTTCGGAAATCTACTGAAATTGAGTATCACCGTTCCTTTTACTGTCTGAGGAGCCTGTAGAGTCAAAGGAATACAAAAGCCCGCAAAAATAATAAACAACCTCCAGAGTGGCTCATAAATGACATTGTGTTTATAGCTGAGGACACTTGCTTGCTCAGCTACTTACAGGTTGAATAATTCAGACTCGTTATTTTTTGTTTCCGGGTGGCTTCGGCAGACCCCAGCCCAATCATGGACCTAGTCCAACAAGAGTTGAAGTATACTTTTCTAACTGTATATCAAATGCTTGACATACTGACGTAGTGCTGATGTACTTCCGATCGACGAAGCCCGTAACTGTGGTGAGATATTGATATGTGTTGCGCGCAATGAGAAAAACCGAAAAAAGCACAGGCACCCCAGATACTTTTGCATATGGAATTCAGAAAGCTTTTAATTCACCTCACATTCTACAACTTAGCTTTGCATAGTCATGGCTACATCCCTACTGCAGTTCGACCAACCACGAAGCCAAAAATTAATTGACCTGTAGTCAGCCTGCCTGAGTGCTGCGCCATGGAATCAGGCAGGTTGATGTTTTTGTTCAAGTTTTGAACTACCGTGTATAACCAAGTAGTAAGAAATGTGACCATTTTTCGGGTTAGTGAGTAAATGGAGGGTATGCGGTTGCCATCACGTAGCCGTTTCCCGCTTATTTCCTTTGTGTCTGACAAAAATCGTTGCACAACTGACCACGCCTAAACTGTTGCTTGCTAACCCGATTCGTCGTGTACCGTTATCAGCTTGTGTCAGCTACGCAAAACCGAGTCCGCCACACTGAATGAAGGCATAAAAAATTGCAGGAAATTCACTCGAAGTGCGTATCCCAGAGCAATGTGAACACCAAAAAAATGCAGCACTTTGTACTTAGTTTGACTGTCTTGTACCTTGAGTTCTCGATCTTGGAATTACAGCCCTATATTCCATGTCCACCGTACCATACTCGGACACGATGACCAGCGGAATAACTCAAACGAACTTGTGCGCATTTTTCAAGAGAAAACCTGATAGACACGCCCATCGATGGTAATGATCTAGTGGCCATCCTTATCCTCATGGACAAAAACACGGCAGAAGCGAAAACTGGCACTTCACTTCCATATAACCATGGAGCAGCTTAACCCCAATACGGAATGAAAAGAAGGAGGAGGGTGCATGTTTCCTACAGAACCAAATGTCTTCAGAGGAAGCTGCTATCTCACACATTCAGAAACCATCAAAACTAGAACATCTGCACATCGGGTTGGTGTACGATTCGTAGGTAGTTTTGACCCGACATCCTACGCGAACCCTAAATGGCACGATCCCGGCACATAACAGAAGAATGTTGACTAGAATGTCCGGTCAAGAGAGCGGACGCTCACCAGCAGGATCGGTTACCAGCCACGTCGTGTGGAGGTTCCAAGTATGCGCAATGAGAATAACGTGGATACCGGATAGAAAGGCACAAAGATTTCACAGTTCTCGATTCAAAAGGGGCCCCTTTTATTTTGCTTTGGCAGTTTATGGCTTATTCTCCGCGAGTATTTCGTCAACAAATGTTCGGAGACGAGAACATGGCCTTTTGTGGTGAACTACACCCAGTCATGTATTGTACACGTCGCATCCGCATTAACCTGTTAGACCTTATCTGCTACTCAGTCGAGTTCTTGTTGCTTCCTAGTTCTTGCTTTCTGGTCAGCTGATTAGGGACATGCTTCAGTTAGTCAAAGTCTGCTACGCACCGAAAACAGTGATAATCAAATTTATGAAGACGTTTTGATGCAGAGAGCCCAAGCTCACGGTCATAAGGTAAGATAGATTTTACGGTCTTTTTGTGAATACACCCCGGCACTCTCACTGAAATTCGTTTCTGACACCAAAGATGGGGCAAGCTAACGGATATTACTCGTGTCTTGATGATGTATGCATTAGATGTAGGTGTTCTCGGGACTTGTAGGGTTCAGGTTCACATCACTCTTGTTTGAACAGCCATGCTCCGTTCTGATGTAATTATTCTGGTGAGTCCATACCAAAGAGGGGAAACACTTAATCGAGTTTCGCTCTCATTAAAGTTTATCAGCAATGCATATCCTTCGCCGTGCAGGGGGTTTGAACGCTGGATATCTGACATGCGGGGCGAGCGTGTTACCACAACTCAACCAGCGCACGCTGAGCCCATCTGAATTTTCACGTCTTTATGTATCACAGTACAGCCACAGCTGCCAAGATAAGCAATCTGATTCACACGTTAGGCTTTTACTACTGGATATAAGGCTGCAATTGGCGGTGCACAACACACGCCGAAATATTTCCAATATTCCGTTTTTGGTAGTTCTTGTGAACTCAAGGTCGTCAAATAAGACAATGTCGTCTGTGAAATCCATATCTGATAGTCTTCCTTCAGATGTGACTTCGACACCCAGATTCAGCTGGAGAGTGCTTTCTGTGATGCTGCCAACGATCCATTTGAAAATAATTAGGGACAGCGCTGGGAACCCCCATTAGATTTGGGAAAGGTCCGGATACTTCAGTGTGCGTCCACGAACTTCAGGGGCATTCTTTGTTTGTCAGTTGTACGAATGTGAACCGAGACCAAGATGGGCTGGGGTGTTTCACTTGGGCACTGAGATCTTCCGTGACTAGGGTATGCCCTGAACTCTCCCTGCTGGTATGCGGGGAGGGGGTCACTTCCCGATGAATGCCTAATCGAAGCTTCACTTGATTAACTTGTATGTGGGAAATGCAGAACAGGGATGGCCTTCATGGTTTCGCTGAAAGTTCGAAACAACGGCACGAAGCTGTTTTCCTGCTGGGATCGAGCCAAGTCTGGAGAAATACCCTCCGGATGTGGGATCTTAACTACCGCCGGCGCAAGCCACTGCAGCAGCTACAGAATCGCCTGTGGATCTTAGGTACTGGCGTCTAGATAACTAAGGTGCTGTGGTCTCGGTTACCTTATTCAGATCTTTTATTCGAGTCGATTAAAAACACAGCAAATGTTTGTTGTTAAAGTCCCAAATGTGAGTCTTCTTCACTGACCAACTTGTCTAAGATTTCATACATTTAGAGTTGAAATAAAAACAGGAGGACCAGTTTTGAGTAGGGGATGGATATCGGCGAATGTGAGTAGTAACATGCCAGTAGTCACTTATTTGTGCGCAAGGGTGGCGTGTTTATGGCTGGGATCCGCCCAAGAGTGGTCACTAAATGGGACAGGAATAGAACCCGGATTTAACAGTGAAGAAATATAAGAGGTATCGGTATCAGCCTATTTTCACTTGCCCGTCCTGCTGTACGTGGTAGGCAATGTGACCCGGCTGGTGACACAGCGCGCCGACTGATGTGACATGAAATTAACTGGATTTTTGCAGATCATAATTGTATGTGGGCTGAAAGGAGCACAATTAGAACCCTTAGCCAACGCTTTTAGCTAAATTGCCTGAAGGCAAGTCAATGGTAGGTGGCGTAAGACTTCTTGGGTTGTCCAAATTTTGAAGAACAAGTTACCATACATTTTCCAATCCCTAACATGGGCTAGAATATTGTGTTATTTCGAAACCTACCGATTGGCCAACCCGGTGTGAGAATTTTGGGGACATCAACCCCTACTAAAGCTCCATGGTTCACAGAGAATCACCAGCTGTCACACCATGGTAAGCTCCAATCTGTTTGTGATGGTAAAATCTACTGAAAACAGAGATGCCGTCATCTAAGTGAAATCAGTTATTATCATCCTTCTCTATGGACAGACTGACGTCCGCCTCAGCTAGTTTCTCAAATCAGTCAAATTCAAAAGACTGAAAAAAAATATTTTAGACAGCTACTGAAAGCGTAGAACCCTATCATTTGACCCTCGTTATATTGTTATATTATATATATATATATATAGTTATATTCATATACAAAAAGAAGTATTGTCTATGGAACCAGATTTGGGACCATAGAAATGGAGTCATCTCACAATTCTTCTGGTATGTGAACGATATCGTTGAGGTTGTCTGCAATGGCAAGTATCCTCTATAGATTGCCATAGCTAAACCGAACTTACACAATCATGCAGTCTAAGATGGAAGCACAGGTGACTGAACGGTTGCAGTTTAATGAATGAACCATAGTTTCCGGCAGAGCAGCCTCCTGTGGTAAGAATACATGGGTGTGAAAGTGTGAAAAGTTAATATCCTCGTTTGGTTGTGTCAAAAACGCAGATCCACACACTTTCTCGGAAATATGGAACTAAGGATAGACGTTACAGAACGCCCTGTACACTACTCAAGCACATTAACTCAGATAACGCTATCGACCGCAATGAGAGGGACTGCCTAAGTATGGGTTCAGCATTATATCAAAGCAAAAACCAATCTACTTAAGCTGGCCATTTAAACATTATTTAAAAAAACTTGCGAAGAGGAATAATAATCCCTGATTTTTTTTAGGGAACTACCCTCAGGGTACTGTGAACTAAGGACCGCATATCTTTTTCTTCCACAATTTTGCGCCCATTCTTTTGCCTTCCGTCTTTTACCAAGATATATACAATGAGAAAACACAAATCTAAATACATGAACATTTCCGGCCTACCTGTTTTCTCGTTCTCCGGTTGTCAATTGGAGCTTCAAACCACGTGAATTTGAGATTCACTTGACCCACCCGATATTTCGTTTCCTTCACATGCTATTACTTGCTGACCCAAGAAGATAAAATCGTTGATTTTGACGACCAACGTTCAATCCCTTTTTATTGAGTTCCGGCCCTCGATTTGATAAGTTGCGCACACTTTCTGATGCTCATTGGTTATGCTCAATTCCATCTTGAGGGAATATGGGGGATTGTCCTAAACTCTCCCACTTTACGGGAGATATGATTTTCTCTGGCTGCAGAGAGCGTGCGATCACCACATAAATCATAAGCTTCTTAAAATTAGTTTGTTCCCTGTGTCTTAGTCGAACCTTTCCAGCCTTCAGCTTTAAAATTTTAACTGCTTTGGGGTGAGTCTGTGTGAAGTGAGTCCAGATAATATAGACATTTTGCAACTGAGTCCAACGATTTTCTCCTCTTCGTTTCGTTATCATCACGCGACTTCCCAGTGTTTGTTAAGTGTTTCCCTCAGAGCACAGCACTAAAATAAGAGGTGGTAGGTATTATATATATATATATATATATATATATATATCATGTATATATATATATATCGAATAGTGTACAATATAGAATAGCGTGCAATTCTCGTGCGCTTCTTAGCAGGGATGTTTTGGGAGGCAGAGTTTTGCAGTCATACTTTCATAGCATTTTCTGTTCACCTGAGGAGAACATCAACTGGTATGCGGGAAAACGCGGTGACGAGTTACTCGTTTACAATACTAGATGTTGTTACTTTGGGAAAGAATAATAACAGAACAATTCAGCGCGTCTGTAACCAAATGATCCGTACGTGAATTCTACGATGCTTATACTTGACCTTTGTAAACGAG
>SJOL01005092.1:177723-229956 GCA_004794785.1 Opisthorchis felineus | reverse complement strand
TGTAACCAGAGTGCGCTGCCTCATCAAATAAAATAATCTTGATCAAATTCTTGGTTGAACACACTGCTCGTAAGGTTGCTGAAAAGCACCTCCACAGGCCACCACCGGTTTTGCCCTTTGCGCGGTTCATCAGGAAGCAGCACTCTCCGATTTTTCATCAACCACATATTCTACTTGGTCATATTTTGATGCACTGCAGTGCATTAATTCAACCCATGTAAAATACGATTTCTGTACCAAAAAACTGCTCCGTCGAAGGCGCCGTAAAATACGTTCTATGGTTGATTCAATAGCCTCTGGCAATAATGGTCTCCAGAATAAAGGTTTCTGATGTATGACACATACATAAGAACTATTCGGTCTGAGTGACCAGGTTGCCAGCATCCTGAAAACATCCCTCTTGGAAGCCATTGTATCTCTTTTGATATAAAAAAATCATGGCTAAGCCATTTCACACTCTCCTTGGAAGCACACTTCCTTCACTGTCTCTCATTGTGGGGAAAGAACGGCATTGTGCTTGTGTAGAAAGATACATCAAGAGAAAATTTTCGCCAGGAATCGGCCGGTGCCGAAGCATTTTATGTTTCTCCTTCCTTTACGATAACGAATAGCCCTACGTAAAGCTACGACCACTGTTGCAACATTAATAATGTAACCGTGATCGTGGCCGCGAATAATTATTTTCCCCTCTGATGAAGTCAGATGAGCGCCGTGCAACGTCGCACTATCCACCTACGCCTCCAGCGGGCACTTTAAATTGAGTCCGGATCAAGCCATATTGTCCCAAATGTATGAGCAAACAAGTTACTGTGGATCGACGGATTCGTTTGTCAGAGGCTGTCTGAACCGACCAGACGTTTGAGTAGATTAATCAATGCGCCTCTGGCTGGAATGTCGTTGTGCTTCTTCACATGACCAGTGCGTACCATTAGATTAGCCGAGGTCCAGCCACCGATTCTGTTGATCGGTGTAGTAAGAAAGTCGATGCACCTAGATAACTTGGCCACAATCAACTTCAGGTCGCAAAACCCGTAACGATGACAGTAGTTTGGATGAATGTTTTCTTTTCTTTAAAATCTGACAAGCGAACTGAAGTCCGATCTCTTTTATCTACGCCAATCTTAACAGACTCGTCTGTGTGTAGAACTTCAAACGCGCACGAAAATAGGCCAAATTGACTAGCGGACGCTAGTTTACCGTTTAGGACTAGTGACCAACGGACAAGAATTGCTCCTTGGTCCAAACTAAATACACTTTCCATTGAGTCAGAGTGGATGAACTGCAGGAATCCAAATATTCAGGGAAGTGATATTCCTAGGATCAAACCTTCCTGTCCTGAAACAATGCGACTAGCTGAGAACTTGCTGCTCTTGCTGTTCGCTCAGTTGGACTACCACGTGGACAACCTGAGCTGCCAAAATTCTCCTCTGTCGTGGATAGGCAACATCCCTAAGTGTTTTGTTCTCGCCTAGTAAACTATCCAAAAAAGTTATTCTGTGTAAAGTCCGTTTTCACTTTATGAGTTGTGGATAGTTCCTGGATGAATACATTCTATAAATAATGTCTCCTTTCGGGTGTTCGGTTTGCCTACATAGGTATTTAAACAGAGTGCCAGTTCAGCATGGTTATTCTGATTTACTGCATTTTTGATGGGAATTTATGTCTGGCGGGGATGCGAACTTGATGCCCATCGGCATATAACCATCCCCTCAATACTAATGTTCTACTTGCCCCTCGGTTAGCAAGTGAAAATAGTCCAATCAAACCAGCTGACAGACCACAGCAAACACGGTTATTAGGTTGTCGGCAACTAAGACAGGCTGACATTTAGACCGCTTTCAAAAAAACACTTTCAGTGATACGCTAGAAATCATCCATAGTAAGACCGATAGGCATTCCTGGTTTTTGAAAGCTCCGAATGAAAAAAGACCAGTGAAAACAAAAGCATGTAGGTGCAAAAATGTCAACTCATCAGTTGCAAGTAACCAACTTCTGGAGTGAGCCTATACCATCTGAGCAGTAAAAAGGAGTAATTACAGTTGAGAACGATGAATAAGTGACTTGAAAATAATAAAAAATAATGCCTCTCCTATCACCAGACTGCCAAAAGACTACTCCACCGTCGGTCTAAGATTCACTTTTTGTACTGTTGTGCTAGTTAGCGATGGGGAAATACAGATGTTCAGTTCGTTTTATCACTCAAAAGGTCAGTTATATTTGGATATAATGTTCTAATTTTATCCGAAGGGTTTGAATGCGCATCACATGGCTCACTGTGAATAAGAAAAAGGTCTATTCAACTAATAAAGGTAATTGTTTGTTTTTGTTTTGAAAGCTGTCCATGCATTTGTTATCTGAATAGTCGTAAAATATCAGTGAGAGTTGGCCTGTAAGTATTCCGAGGGACGCTAATCAGACGCCGCAAGGTAATATTATCTTATGCTGTCTGAATCAGTGTCAGGAAGATGAGACTCACAGAATGTGGCGCATAAGCCGGCCCCAAAACATTCGCAAGTGACCGAATAATAGAGCAACCAGATGCAAGTTTTGATGTGAACAGCAGACCGAAACAGGGCCATTGAACCAGTGCATGTGGTTGGAATTGGCTACTTGATATTTGAATAAATCGCTGTTCTATGAAACCAATAATTAAAACGTTAATTAGCCTCGTCGACGTTTAGGAAAATCTATCTATTTTCGTGATTTTGTGTCATCCCATTTTTCTGGAGCAACGTCATCTCGAACTGGGAGGAAGAACCATCAACACAAACTTCGCTAGCAAATCGGCGACTTGTGTATATTCAAATTGGATTGGACTTTCCCTGATGCGTGGCTACGCATACGTTCAGCTTCATTCTATTCGTTTCCGGAAAGTTCTGAAAATTAGACATGGTTTCACTGACTTTGTTTAGATCGAAGTTGTTCCTTTGTTAAGGACTACCAAAACGACACTGATCATGACGATAAACCCATGATTAGAATAATGACGTTCAACAAGAAAACTCATGTAGAACAGTTGAATCAACCTAATCTGAAGTGTCCCAACATACGCACTTTCGTAGTTCATGATTGGCAATAAAAATATTTTCAGTTATAGTAGCTTAGATCTATTACTCTAACAATTTGGTTTATCGTTAGCACGGGTCAGTACCGCATCATTTTAGAACACCATCGCGCACAATAGAAATTTAACCCTAAAACCCTTAAGCCCGCCTCCGAAAAATGATGCTTCGCTTAGAAATTTTAACCTTCTTCTGTCTGCAGATGAATCCGGTACAGAATTTAGTTTTACACATGCACTCTAAGTTTCTTCTAAGTCGGCTGAAAAACTTGTGTTGCGTGTTATGTTTACATCATGCAGTTCCTGTTTGGGCCATGGGAGATAGGCTACGAACCAGAGCAAGGATGATTGATTGAATTACCAAGCCTATTCTCCACGGCCTGGTCTTTGATTAACCAGTCATGCCTTATTTTCGTTCTGAAGACACAAGCATTTCAATCGGCCGATACAGCGGTCAGTGAAGTCTGCTATTTTGAGTCACGGACGATGGGCTTGTGAGATCGGGTGGGACGAATGCGTTTGATCACACAGCTTACTGTGAAATATCTAGCTCCCGAACTAGAGGGATGGAAACTCCGATGGATCTCGCGGATCGACACGTGCACCCACGTAATAGCAGCAGGTGAGTATCAGAATAGCGAACTGCAGCATTGCTCACCAAATATCTATCACCCTAAATTCAGTCAGTGTTCAGTGATATCCTCTGAGGTTAGTTTGACTGTGAAGGACAAAAGTTGCTGACCAGGTTCATGTTCGTGCGAACACTAGTAACTTGAGGAGTTTCAGTTAGGCTTCCCCGCATGCCCTCCTGCCAAATGAAATCAGGTGCATGTATTGTAACATATCTCGGCACATTTCGCCACGACTTCAGTTTTTCTGATATGCTCGATGTCAAGCAGCACCAGGGCAACAGCAGACAAAAGTGTTGGCGCTTTAAAAGTCCTTGCCGTAGGAATGAATGGGAATGACTGCAGTCGGTGAACCTTCATGTTTTACTCTCTGGTCATATTCTGCGCCGATGGCTCTACAAAAGTATGTACAGAGGCTGAAGACAGATTCATCATGTTTCTTCATTCAACAAGTTACATTACGATGACCCTCTTACAATTCAGTGAAATAAATTAACGATTGGCCGAATCTCGGATGGTGTTTGGTTGATCATTTCCAGCAACCACTATCAATTACCATTCAAACTTGGCAAAAACATTGAACTTTTCTAGGGGAGGTTGAATTGTTCATCTAAGTGTATTGCCAAATTATGCTGCGCTCCAGCCGATAATTCTCCCTAAGACTACAACCAACAACCCTCTGACTCGTGCCGCTTACAGGGGCTTGCCGATCCAAGGGGGGATTTCCTTTTCTGCCGGTGCCATAGCTGAAGCTGGCAATTCGCTGTCGCGAGCTGACTGCGAATGAAGGCCAACGATATTCATCCGTCTTTCGGTTGGTGAGCTTGCACAGGTTTTGCCACTGATTCTTGTTCGTGTGCGCTCACTGTCAAATCAGCACACCCCTTTTCGAAGTTCGTCTGTCTATTCCGCATCCCAAGAGGATCGGATGTGCCATGACTCCCTGATCACGTGACTCAGATGTACCCTTGTACTGCAGTGCCCAGAAGGCAGGAGCTCATGGTCTGTACTTGTCTATCACACCCAAAAGACTGAGGGTAGAGAGTTCCTCACTCAGTGGTGCGTACGTGTGCATGTGCGTACGTGAGCTCATTAGTGCGAGCATGTGACGTACGGGTTGGATGATCTGATAACTGTGGAATGCTCGGGTTTTGAAGATGCGGTGAGGCACAGAGGGCTACTCCATGGGAAAAGTGGCTAAGCGTTAGCTGTCGGCGTTAAACCGGCGATGTGAGCTGTTTTCATTGTGCCTCGGACTGCCGTTTTTGATGGGTGGAACTCCGCCTAAGTCGCCGCACAGAACATGCAACATACGGATGATAAATATGTGGAGCACCCATGCAGTGGTTGTTTCGGTTTCCGAGTTAGTGTTTGATCAAATCGGAAACAGTCAGTTTCCTACATCTTTGTTGATTGCGTGGCAGTCTGTGGTCAGACATTTGGACCAAATACATGCTTGCGGCCTTGAGAGACGAAAGTTGTACTGGAGACCTTTTCGATGTATATTTGACTGCGGAAGATCATGCAAATATCCACAAAAATGGAGCGTCCAAGTTTGTTAAGTGAGACTCCTGCCAGTAAACATAAAGAGGAGAGCATTGAATCTTGGAGAAATGAGTGTTTGTAGCTTACGATATTAACTTGAAACGGATTTCTTCCCGGAGTGTCGAGTCTCGTGATGCCGACCAAATGGCAAACTGCCAATAGAAGCAATTCACATCCTCCTGTTAACCATTCACAAAATCCCATCGACTCCACAAATCACAAAGAGAGCTTCTGCGGACGTATAAAGCAAAGCCTTATGCTCGGCGTTGGTTTCAAAAAATTCCTGAAATGGGTTTGTTTGGACGAAATTGTTCATCAAATATAGCACGACTTTCGAGCCCATACTACGTGTGACAATTGTTGAATACCTGTTTATCATAAACATCAAGATATCCTGGACAATTTGAGACCTTTTTTTGTTGAGAAACATTATTCTACTGTATCCAAACATTCCTAAGCAAGCAGAACCTACTTGCTTAGTAACTTTGGATACTTCCTAAGCGCAGAATAAAACTGTTATGCATGTTAATTGGGTGACTTTTTTGTGACCAAACACTTTCTCTTCTTGTTGTTTGAAGGATGTACATTTTGGGAGCAAAATTGGATGAGGAAGGATGTTTTTTGTGAGGAGTCCCTTCTTCAGAGGTAACTTATGTCGGACAAGTACGGAAAAACCTAGTGATACAGTTGGGAACGAGGGTCTTCCACCGTTGGACCCATAAACAATGTAGTCATAGAAACAAAATGGAAGATTTGAAGTGTACTAAGACCTCAGAAAATATTCCATGGCTTATACCCTACGGACGAGGTAAAAATTTTGTCACTTACATAAACTGATCCAGTGGTGATAACAGCGCTGATGATTTAGATGGATATGGTGTGTTTGTGACATCCCCATTAACGCTAAAATTTGGTAGAATTGTGGAGGCCTAAACTTTTATGCAACTCTTGTCAACACTGATGTGTTATCGCCTATCACTCAGCAAAGAAAAACTTTTTAAACGTTTCCACACACGAGTGTGCCTGCTTTAATCCTTAAAATTCAGTACATCTATCACATGTTTGTCCACTCAACTTGCAGGAACAAATAGAGTAATATTGGGTACGCAGCATAAATACTCCATTTCTGGACAACTCGGTTCCTATTCATCTTGTCCATTTATGGTCTAATTTATCCGCTGTTCTCTCTTTAACCAGCTAACACTCTTGATGGTTTCCTTTTTTTCTTGTCAAACTAACCTGTTCAGGTATAACTCTAGTAGAAATAATCAACTCATGGATCATAGAGTGAAGTCATCCAAACTGACAATAATTTTTTTCATTTCTATGACATGATTAACTGCAGATTCTAGGATTTTGTTGACTAGATTTTCACCTCCATGCTTTTGGATACTGAGCTGTTGTCCTATGCCCAATTTAATCTTATGTAATCAAAGGAATAATCTGAACAGAGTAGCTGCCTATTTTTCACCAAAGATTCCCATGCCGGTTGTGCAGCATTTGCATCGCTTTCCCTTTTCAGACAATCTTTGGATGCCAGAATACAGATCCCGTTTTCGGAAATCAAACGATTGCTTTGGAATTCCGGAAGAAAGTATGAAATCCGGAAATTCTCAGTTAAAATCAAATTATACCTCACTCCGTCTGCATCGAATTGACCATTTAATATCAAAGCAGTGTTTTATTTCATCGAAATTCGCTCATGCTGTTTATGCAGAAAATATTATTTTTGGATGTAGAATGGAAATTTTCTGAGCATCAGTCAGTCTGTCAATAAAATCGAAGTATTTATGGCCTTCGTGGCTGACTATATTGGTGTTGTTAATCGTTTCTAGACTATTGCCATCCGCACAGACATTGGCCTTATCGAAATTACTTCACCAAAATTTGAAGGTGTTTGAACCTTCCAATCCAAACTTTGTATAAGTTGTGGCAGTCAGTCAAACAGCCTACAGGATAATAAACTTCCGAGATGTTCGTACCAAGCGCATTTACCCCTGAGTATGGAAGACCTTTCGAACGATGCTAAAGTGGTCACCTCTGTGGTCGCATTAAGTTAGGTTAATGACAAGTCTCTTCCACAAATGCCCAGCGAAACAAAACGTGGGATTGCCACTGTTGAGTGGGGTAGCTAACTGACCCATGTATATTGGTTTGACGAACAGAACTGCCTAGGTAGGGCCACAATGGCTGTCTTTGTACCACTTGTAACCCCATTACTAGGGTGCGAAAAAGGTCGGTTCAGTGACAGAAAACACGACAAAGAAAGGGACTCGATTGGTTTTAAGCATGCCGGTTGGCTGAATGCGTGGGTTGAGGACGACATTGCTTTTGCTTAAAGGGGTGGAATGTGAATCCATAGTTTGGATTCCATCCACATTCGGGAGCATGTTACGTCATTTGGATGGTGTCAGATAGGCTGAAGTGCATTTCACTCGTGCTGCTTGTGGTTCATTGCTCAGAACAACCGTGTTTAAATCTCAGACCAGTGGTCAGCTGCATGTCTGAACTGAATACAACCTTGTGTGTCAGTTGGTATTAATGCATCCCTCGCTCAGCTCCCATTGTGATCAACCAACTAACGGAAGTCTATAAATAAGCCTTCAGCCTTCTATTCAGCCCCCATAAACTGTTAAGACTTAGGAACAGGGTTCAGCAAATCTCACCGTACCGTTTTCCGATAAGCTGAAAAGGCGGATTTCGTCGCCTCTATAATAAGAAGGACTACCGATCCTTTATAATGTTCCTGATCAGAGTTTGCAGTTTCAAGTTTCACTTGATTTCGCAACCGACACCATACACATGCAGAATCTTAGCGGCTAGAATGTGTGGAAGTTGAACTCGTTGGGACTAAGTTTCCGGACGACTGTTCAATGAGAATTTGTGATCAGTTACAGTATATAGCTGATAGTGTAGAACTTCTTTTGGTCTCTCTCGGAGTGCGATTCGTGTCAACAGTCAATGCCACAAGTGAATCTCAAAGATAAAGACGAATAGCTTCAGGTGAAACCATTCCAGAGTGTTTTGCTTTCGCATCAGTGATGAGGTATGATTACGATTAATCATTCATGGTATCGCCTCCTCCGCTGTATAGGCATACAAAGCACTCTTTCAGTAAGTGTCTACCGTAGGTTTATTCAAATACAATTTGACATCTATTACAATAGCATTGGAGACTAAATTACCTTTGATTCCAACTACAATATATGCCCTACAGCCGTCGCAGCACGTATAGAAATGGTTTTGCACAAACGGGCAGCAGCTTGCTTATCTTTACGGGAAACGGGCCCATGCACTTAGTTTATGTTTCAATGCCGAAAGAGCAAAGGGCCTGGGGATGTGGCCTAGTAACCCATTATTAGTGTGCAACAATATTAGTATGGGAACAATAATGGGATGTGATTATCTCACAACCTGAAGAGAACCCCACGAGGAAGACGTTTCATTTGTTATTCAACATTCGATTCGAGCTCAACTAAATAACTTCGTCGTGTGAGCAAACACAGTTAACGTGATTACTATGTGCAATTATGTTCCCGTTGAACTCAAATTACACAAAATTCATGAAGTACAGTGTATTGCATGGAAAACTGGTGTTAACGCAATAATCAAATGAATCCCAGTTGAGTCTCTCGGGGACTGCACTTACCTCATGAAACCCAAGAAGGACAAAACCGGTCATGGGCTGTCAAAGAGTTTTCCGCAGCCTTGTGAGTGGTTTCATTCAAGAAAACATACCGTGATACCTCGAGTCTCGTACCAGCTGAAACATGAGACAGTCTCCTACGCAGTCTCCTCGACTGGGGACGAAACGTTTGCTAGCCGATTGCCAAGCTCGGCGAACAGATCAACGGCCCTCTGACCAACCACAGGCAAACGCACCAGAGCTACCCATATTTCGACATACTGATATTCGGCAACTCTTTTCTCGTTAGAACCCAAGACATTTGAGCTCACTGCACTTTCTGGTTCAGATAATCAGAGAAGAGGAAATGAAAAACCTTGATTATTTGTCAGTTCTCAAGTGTGGTGGATTTTAGGCAGGATGGATGCTCCATTCAGTCATCTGTTGAAGTTGACTTGTTTCATTCCACTTAGCCGAGAATCATAGACCTCAAATTCTTAGAAGCCTAAGCCAAAAGTGGTCGCAAAAATGGTTAGACACTACCGGAAGTGCCTAGTCTCACTTTTCCAGCCAGGGACGGATATTGTTTATTTGGCTATTGAGCTTCTCGCTTTCACATTCAGTGCGTCGAAAAAATCAGCAATTTTGGCTTGGGCTGTGCTACAAGGGCTGCCTTAAAACTTTTTGGTTTTAGCGATAGAACTGAGACTTTCAAGTGTTCAACAACCTGTCATACATTTTTTTCAGTCTGGAGCATTGTATCCCACCTTTACTGTCCAACGGTAAAACAAATACAAGATTCCGATGGTTCACGACATTCCATATTCCAAAATATGCTGATCACCCCAGAGAGTAGCTTTTGAGAAGAACCAGTCTCCCAGAAAAACCCATGACGTGTTCTCCAAGTCAGATGTCATCAGTCTTGACAAGAGAGTTTCCAATGAATGCCATATTCTATGGTGCGGAAGTATTCGGAGATGGAATGGGAAATTTTGTACATCTTCATGCTAAAATTGAAGTCTTTTAAACCCTACGAATAAACTTTATTGAAATTTAATCGTGGATAGTTCCCGGTGGAGCGGTCGAATGTAGCAATTCGCCAAAGGAATAATATCCATTTATCTCATGGGTAAGTAGATAATATTAGGGTAAAACATGTCTGATTAGCACCTCGGCTTATCGGATGCGCATAGGAGTTAAGAGGGCACCAGCGAATTAAAAAGCCATGAAACACGATACAAACACTTGTAGATCAGCCCTACAGTCCTGTTAACTTATAGGAATGACCTTTGGGGCGCTACTAAATTGACTGCTATCTGGAGTTTGTTTTTCTATGAGGCGATCCCGAATATCAAAACGAAGAATTGAGTTCGAAGGCCTACGAGACTCAAATGTCCAGGCTCGTGACATCAACAGTCTCGCAAGTCCTTCACTGACTGGCACGGCGTGGCGTGTCGGTCCGCAACGGGATGTTGGGTCGGTAGTGCGGTTGCGGTCTTCCGTTCCAAGGCCATTTTCGCGATTCTGATTGGCAGAATTCACGACAGGACAGGTCAGAACAGGCCCTGCAGACACGGCACGAACACTCATGCGTAGGTAGGTTAGCGACACACGCTAGCACACCAGTGCCGGGTGTGGCAATCAAAAGTACACGGCAGTTGAAACCAATGCATGGGAGAATCATAGTGTCCAGTTAGATTCACTGGTCCTATCACTTAGCTCTCCACAGTAAAAAAAGATTGTCGTCTAAACATACCTATCGGACATTCATCTTCGTCCCTCCCAAACAGCTGACGAATGGCTGTAACCCCAGGGGTGATGAAGCTTTGGACCAATGACATTCCAAGTAGTTCACTTTTATTGACTCACATCTCTGAGCGAACAAATAGTCGTTTTAACCTGTTGAACTAAGATGAGGAAACTAGTTCAGAAAAGTATTTTTTAAAAATGGTTTAAAAACTGTCACCAACAGAGTGCGAACCGTTTTTCCGCCAGGTTCCGCTGGGATAATTCCTTCTGGTGTTTTTTGGCTCACGTTTTGCTGGCTTCCGAACAAGTTGGAATGAAATACACCCATTTGCATACCAATTTGGTTTTCACGGGAAACCCAACAGAATCTCTCTTCTATGATGTTCTTCAATTGAATGTGCTGCACCAGGCCACCCCATGTTTCAGTTGGCAGGATACGACAGTAAAGCAACATCTTGTATAGACGTAACACGCTACTAATAAGTTTGCTGAAAACTTGACAGCCCACGTGGCTTTGATTATAAATTGTCAGATAGCTAGGATTTCTAATTATATGCATCATGTGTACTGTACCGCCAGGTGATCGATTACTGAGCCTAGCTAGATAACTGTTACACCAGACGGATGGTAGATGTATACACCTTCTTCTTCGTGTTTCAAGGCATCCCCTGTTCTGAAAACTCTTTGTTGAGGACAGGCCAATTTGCACTGTGATGCGATTTTCTGGGTGGCTTGATTTTCACACCATCGCAGATGGTGATTAACACTGGGTCCCAATTTTAGTGGTAGCTAGAGCCGACACGAGTGTCAAATGGTAAAGATGACTGACTGCTCCTGAGACTTAGGGATGGATAGCCACTCGTCCATGTCTGCTTACGGAGAGAGAGGGTGAACGGGTTGGAGAAAAAATGCTTCAGCTGGTTGTGGAAATCGTATTTTAACAAAGAGATTTCCCCATATTCCTTCGCGACTTGCGAAGAACAGCAGTTCATTGAGGCAACCCGACTCTCTGCTACCAGTTTATACTCTTTAAATCACCCCACCCTACAGCTCCCCACTACACACTCTCTAAGCCTATTTAACCAAACACGGTAAAGATATGATCAAATGCCCAGAGTTTGCAGTCACGAAGTCCAAACAAAATATCTAGTGGAGGCGAATTCGATTAGTCTGTGAGTATGTGTCATAGGGAAGACCGAAGTCCTTCGAAAAGCCGCTTCCAACATCTGAACAAGGGTCAAGGTGGGCCAGACAATCCGGCATAATCCGATACCAATAATAAAAATCCTAATACAGATAATGGTATGCAGAAGGCGTGGAGCTGTGGTTCTTCAACTCATCCACGCATAAAGGTGTGCAATTAGTAGATATTTCATACAGACGGCCCTATGATCCGACCATCCTTAAACTACAGCTTCGTATGGTCTATAAGTATTGGTTGAGAGTGGGACATCTATCAGTGGGGTGTACAAAGATTAATGATGCGCTTTAGTAGTAATTCACTTGTTCTACCTAGTTGGTCACATATCTCATGACTGGTCAGCCTTTATCTGCAAGTGGTTTTTATAGGGGATTATCACCTGTTCTGATGAAAACATTTTAGAGAGTCAAAACCCGGTTATTATGAGGGCTGCCATCCCCATATAGAGGGAAATTAAAGGACGAAATAAGAGTACTACTGTGGGACGTGGAGGCCTATTATGTTTTTATGATGGCCAAGGTAATGATTAACCAGGTTTGAACCTTGCCTAATCCAGATTCGGGTAAAAAAGAAATGATGAACATCTCAAGGTTTATTGATATCTTCTCAAACCACATTTAAAATGCCTGCTACTCGGAAGTCTTTCTAGTAAAGGCAAGTTTCTACTTCCTCGGGTTAAATATCCGTCAGTGATGAACAGTCTCATCCAACGCTCCTTCTGCACAATTACCTGAAGTGAGCAAGTGCTATTTATAGTAGTTTGCCTAATTGACTATATCACTCAGTTATCACTATCTGAAAACTACTAAACTTTTCTAAGGTCCCATCGAAGTGCATTGGGCGCACTGTCGTCGTACTGTTACTCGACTTTGTTGTCTTCAGCGAAAAGTTTTGCATTGCACCCCTTCTGAACGCCCCGATGTTTATCACCCGTCGCCCTAATCACATTAAACAGTACGCTTCATCCAACCTTTAGACACTTCGTCACAGTGATATCGAATTAGTTCCTTGCTTTGTCGCAGTCCAGTTGCCCAAGCCCATCTTTATTTTTATAGCTTTGTAAAACGGCTCTAATTGAATAGTAAAATTCGTTATTACTTACGCTCGTGGAGGGTAGGTCTTGCAAAAAAACTTTCCCACTTGAGTAAAAACAACTTTAAAGGTAAAAACAAACCGTTCTGAATGGCGACCGTGAAAGGCAGCCTAGTACATTCCAAGTTATGTATATTAATCTATGAATACCATATCAGATACTTAACAACAGACTTCTTGTTTTTTCAGCTTTGATGTGGGGGGGGGGGAAGATTGCAAAGTCGATTTTCTTATAAGACGATCCTTACCTATTGCTCATTTGAGCTCTAAGACTTACGTATTGGATAGTTAGAGTCAGCAGACTTTTTCAGAAACAAAACATCGGCAGTTGCCGCTGGTAGTACAAGCCGAATATTTAGCGTCAATTATATGCAACATATTAACTAAAAATGACACCATCTGTGAAAACTTACAACGGTGAATTTACTGAATTCATTTGTTTGCTTATAATTTACAAACATTTCTCTCTCGATTAAACAAAATCTTTCTCAAAAGTGGAATTTGACGTTCTCTGGAGAAAAACGGATGAAGAGTTAAAAGTCTGTAGTTCTAATGAATTTGAGCTGCTGATCCTACCTTTATATTTAAACGACCTTTTTAGATTGAGAGTATTTGCGTTGGGAAACTTCACTAATGCTGGTTACGTAACCCAAATCACGAATATTCTTGAAAAAGAGGCCGTCAGCTTCAAATGCTTCCGGTTTGGTTAGCCAATTTAAACCAGTGGAGTTCATTTGTAATTACTCTCATCTGAGGGAGGTGAGCGTTTCAACAAGTGTGGACACCACAATTATGCAAACCAAATCATCTGCAGGGTGCTTCACTTTAAGGTTGAACCACGTGAAATTTTTTCAACTCGTTTCATGTTTACTGTTGGTGCCTAGCCGAACACGTTTCTATTTCAGCTGCTGAACACTTACATATGAACCACCTGTGCAGTACAAAGAGGTGAGAATTTCGAAATGTCCACAGGCCCAAACTCGTAATAACTGTTGATCATTGTGTAATGTGTTGCGTCAAAAAATGCATCTCGATATCTCGAATATCGCACCAACTGAAACAGCACACCCAGTTGATGTCATAATCGATAATTTAGTTGAGACTCCCTCTAACAGCAGCTTAGTTTTTGAATGAAAGCAGTTCGCCAGATAATTGCCAGTTGCAAAAAGAACTGATTTACTTCCTACAGGAAACACCATAATGGGTGTTTTATACTACTGGTTTGGATTCCACAAAGAACTATCGGATTAAACAATTCATCCAGTATGTGCAACCGAAACAACGTATTGCCAACTTGATGAACTCACTTATTGCGCTCAGCTTGCCTGAACCGATAATTTTCCTGTGAATACGTGCACAAACCCATTTATTGGAATATTTCACAGTTGTAATCCTAATGGAAGATAATGAAGCTAAAGAGTATACTGAAGTGGTGCTTGATAATTCAGTAATGACCACATTCCTAATAATCCCCATGATTCCTCTTACATAGATAAATTGTCTCATGGGTTCCTATCCAAGTTTAGCCATGTTGAAGGGAAACTGGTTCACGTTAACTTGGATGACGATAATCACAAAGGCTTATCATGCAGTATCTTTTACTCAGACGCCCTTTTCTCAGAAAATATGGAAATTTTTAACATACCTTCAAAAAACCTGCTCAGAGCGTGTAATAATGAATCCACTGCACTTCCACTTTTTGCGAAAAATTTTCCGTACTCAATCCTCAAATAATCACCTTTGTCGAAGTGACCTTTGGGATCTCAGGAGGATGCAACGTCGATGGAGGAGAAATTATCACACGTGAACTGACAAAATCCACCCTGCATGCTGTCCATTCGCTATTGCGATGAATGTGAGACATTAAATCTTCTTTGTCTTACCTACGTGGAAGAATTTTTTAGTACCTCGTGATGAGTCACCCAAGTGAGAATTAGAAGGCGGCATTGTAACCAAATGGTCAATTCGTCCAGGTTTTTATAGCTAATAATCTCAGAAAAATAAACTGAACGACATCACTAGACAAGTGAGATAGGGGAAATAAACAAAATTACCCTTCAGCGTTCACGACCAGAGCTTTTGTCTGACCAGTTCCTATGAACGTAGAAATATATGAAACGAAAGTGTATCCGAATTTGTGCTAATCAAATCATGATCCTTATTGAACGGATGGCATTTTTCAAGATATTGGGTTAAAGAGATGACTATTTATTCCAAAACTTTTAGATGATACTACAAGACTAGGTACTTTAACTGAGCCACTTTCAGTAGGATACAGCAAGCTCCATTATCCTACTGTCCTAATAAAGCGGTTCAAACTGTTGATATGCGGTCAGCCGTTAGGTGGCCTTCAGAGGTCATAATAGTGTTAGGATTAGAATTTCATCTTTCACGTTAGTGAGCACCATGATTATTCTTCCGTATGGGCAAACTAGTTGTTTTTTTTTTGTCGTTGAAGACAGTGGTTCTTACATAACGAATATCCTTATACCGACAAGATCATCCGAGAAGTCAAACGGTGAATCGGTGTACCCTTAACAATAGCCTCATAAAATTCACTGTTTCAGATCAATGGGCAAGTACGCAGGCAGTTCCATTCATTTCTTTATTACGGTCATGCTCATATCTTGTACGTCTGGAGCCTTCAAAATCTGCCCACCGAACAACTCCAGTATGAATAGTGCCCACTAGTGTAGAGGAATTAGGTACATTGGGTCTGCGTTCAGACCACTGGCGATGATCACAGTCAGGTCCCGAAAGTACCTACTACTGATAAGTTTAAACAAAAGTCACAGTAAGGCTTGTCTTTTGACTTGGAATTTGGGGTAGGAAAGTAACAGGAATGTTTCCAACGAGAGGCAAGATGCGTTCTCAAAAAGCCTCCCACCAGCACCCATAAACGTTTGACTGTCTACCGTGCGACGTTACTCGAAAAAAAATTAATATCATCCCAATGATTCAAGCGGTCTCAAGACACATCTATTAGGGCCAAACTAAATGATCGTCCCATTTTTTTCTTCCCAGAATAGCTTTCAATGGCACGGGCATTTTCAACAAAAAGCCTCCGTCTTCTTTTGGAGAGGACATTTTTGGTGGGATGATGTTCGTGGATGAAAGCAAATGAAGTGTCTGATTGATAACTTCATAATTCTACTTTTCGCAAAGTGAAAAGCCATCACAAAGTACTCGTTTTAAAACCATTTTTAGTTGCTGCGAAAATGATTTTGAATAGAACAGCGATTGGTGTGAGTCCCATGGAAAAGAAGTAGTCCTTTAGTCAAGAATCCTCGAAGAGTCTTATTATGAATTCACCAACTGTTTCATATCCTCTTAATATGTGACCATTTTCAAGCTGACATGAATGTTTGAGTAAACAGACCTCAGGCTATTTTGGACGAACAGTGTTGATTGGACAACAAATATTAATCAAGGAGACATCCTTGAGGTCAATATGGTTATATTTTCGGCACATTCTAAAATCTTAAGACATCTGGTGGTAACGCAATTTAAAATCCAGTGCGTTTGCTTGGAATTCCAAAATAAAAGTTGCGAAAGGTTTTAACAAGCTGTATTTAGATCGTGGTCCCTTGTTGACTGGCTCCTTGAGTGACGACTTCTCAGGTGGAAGCTTCACTAATCTATGTGGTATGCCATTGTTGCGAAATTCGGCGGCGCACCTCTTTAGTTTTTTTCAGCTGGTTCAACCTTTTTTGCTTCATTAGAACCCACCGGTCTGGTCTGCTGTCATATCGTGATGAAGAAACGGAAACTATCGTTCATCACCAGACCTGCCAAAAATATTGTCTAAACTCAGCTCCAAACTTGCCATTCTCACTTATTTGGGATTCTTGAACCCTCAGCAACAGATGTATAATCGAACACTGAGGTCAACGCAATGTTTCACAAGCCCAGGGAGTAAACTGATGGGAGCTTGCTGTTTACATTCAACCCAGTCTTGTGACCCATATCACGCGTGGAAACTTTAAGAGTGTAGTGGGCTTCATTGATTTTTCTGCAAAAAAAGAACAATTTAGGTGGAGCGATTTTCGGTTTAGGGGAAGGGCTGTGACAGATGGACTAAGGTCGCACGTGTGTTTCGTGGTCCCGAAAATCGGCTCCAACCAGTATGTAGTTTTACTGTGGACACCTAGTGTTTGGCCTACCTTCATCTGCAACCGGGATGTCGTGTGGTTGCATGAACACGTATACAGAGACCGAGTCAGCAGAATTCTGCTTACCCAGTCAGTTTACTGCACACTGTACCAAATCCAACCCTACGGTGTAAGTACATGCTGCGTAACGCAACTAGGTTCTTTGTGCCCATTTTGCCGGTTAACACGTTCCGGGTTTAAAGAACAAGCTCCAAAGCCGATTAGATCGTGAGGCAGCATTGACCTTTGTGGAGGAGGATTGCCTTCGGAAAGATACAAGAAATGGGACACTTTAAAAGTTCCTTTTTGAGGGAGTTACTGTAGGGGATCATTCTAAGCAAGGAATGCTTAATTTCCTGTAAAATCTACTCATTGTACCTTTCCTGTGATTTTGGCCGATAAAGTCTGAAAAATGTTGTTAGAAGAATGCAAGAAAAGTGTTGAAAAGTGTTGTAAGAAAAGCATGTTACATAAATTTTTCCTCCAAGTATCCACAAAAGGCTCCTATTTAGGCCAGAGCGTTGGTGTGAGCCGGGTTATCTAGGTCTGTATGAGGTATTCGCAATGAGATATTGTGATCTTTCAAGCTCCTCTGTGTACATGAAGACTTCGACACGAATAAAACTGGTACATAAATTCCACATTGAGATATGCTTGTGTTCTTTTTCAAAAGAAATCTTGACAAATTCAATGAATCACTTGGTAAGTGACTCGATAGAAATCGGATGTTGGCCCGTTATGAAATTAAGGTTCCCAGAAAGATGTCCAATCTTCCTCACACGACTCTTATTATCTAATCACCTCCATATTTCTATCAAGGTACCTAATGATTCCTATTAGTTTATCCCAAGCACTGCATCGAGAGGTATCACTGAAAATACTAATAAATCCTGTAGTGAAAGAAGATAGCTACTCAACAAACCTACTTCCACTAACATGGATAAAACTAGCGCTTGCACAGAAACTCTAAGCGGCACTACATGCCCAAGTGAATTCTGTATTCTGAGGAACGAACCCTTTTGGGTATTACTTTGTATTCTTCAGAACACCACATTTTAGTTGGATTGATGTGCAGGCAGAGTGATCTTCAGCCACATGTTGAAAATGATATAAAATCACAGGTTTAGGGGTTGTTGAACCTAGGGTATATTGCCAGTGTCCCCCACTTTAGTGAAAAACTGCACGATTGACCTGAGTGCGAGCAGATGTTGATTCGGCCAGCTACCAGTTACCAGCTAAGCCTGTGGTAACCGAAACCCCGGTGTTACGTAGGTCTTATGGACGGTATTCCATAAACTGCGTAAAACGTAACGAGAATCAGGTGTGTGGGCGAAATTCCCAGACAGGTTTTGTCTCGAAACCTGCGCTGTTTTGTTGTGCTGGTCACCACACATGAATTATACACGTACGTCTAGGTGTGCCGCAGCTGATGCACACTTACGAATGTTTGGGGTTGAACTTTGCCGACACCCTCAAATAATTTGTTTCATTTCGGAATGCATTCCAAACGGCTAGTTGAAAATGAAATCGATGGAAACAAACAAGATTTCTGAGAAGCGCATTTCCCGTAGAAGGTTTGCTGTCCAGCATACGAACAGAAAATCGAATATGGCCTAATCATTGAATAGACAACTGACAAATAGCTGCTGGGTTCTTCAGCTAATCGAACTACTAACGTGCATTCTATATGTAACAGAGATTCACGCAGACTAAGGTATTATGTACTTAGGTAATAGCTCTCAGGACTAATGAAGAGCATGTTGTTTTATTGGGTTCCTATCCCTCATCGAACGAAAATATTTCGGAAACTTATCCAGCTTACATTCGAAACTCGACAAAATGGTAGTTGGTCAGGTGACTATTGATCTATTCGCCGAACCTGCAGCTGACTTGCAGACGTTTCGTCCCAATTCGAGAAGATTCCAGCAGTGCTCGGTTGGGTAGGATGGATCCTCTTTGCTAGTGGAGGTGGTGGTTCTCGAATTACTTTATCCTATGGCGCAATCTTGACGATAACGTTTCAGGACATCTTTGTCGGAGTTATTTAATTAGTTCTTAACCATTCCCTACCCCTGCTAATCATTATTCCCATCTTCCTCTTTCTTCTGGGTAGCATCACCATCGTCCGCAGCACGTCAAATTGAGCCTATCATTATTGAGATAATTTCTGATGTTACCAGCCTAAGGCAAGCATTGAAAACTAACATGGAGAAATAATTGGAATTTAAGGCCTCCTCAATTTTTTGCGCCGGAATAGTGGGATGCTTCTGCAGTACATTTTCCCAAATCCGAAACCGAATAACATTTATTGGGCTGGTGAAATTCGTTTGAAATACCTTTATACTCCTTGGGGCCAATTTTCCACGTCTCCTGTCGCCGTCGTTTCGATTATTGGGAACTAACCGAGTTTTCACGTCATCCAAATTGCTACACTTCAAAAAGGCCCGAATTCGGAGGGGTTAGATATAAAGTTAGGTATCTGCAAATATAAGCCATAGACTGTTCGCAGTGGTTGCAGCTGCCACAGCTTCCTTCCACTAGTGGGGATCTGGGTAGATGATCAGAATTTATAGCGACAAGTGGAAACGCTGTCATGTGAATTATGTCACGTTAACTACATCTGAATGCCAAAGAATGAATAATTTGTTTTTCCGGTACAGGAATATCCCTGCAATAATAAAGGAAATATCAGAAAAAATATTGAAGGTCTACACTAACTTTGTGCATAAAAACACAAGTGACATGCATGAAAAAATGGCACCACGTGGCGAAAAGTCTGATCGACAGGTCAGTCGTTCACTTCGACTATTGAAATAGGCAAACGACAAGTCCGGGCGTAAATACTACTGATAAGGCTGCTGCAAACTCTTCGACCATCATAAACGAGAGATTCCGCCGGATTCAGTTGAGTCTCCTATCCAAACCGAATTCGTATGCAAAATTGAGCATTTGTCGAAAGGGCAAGTCCTTTCAAATGTGGGTGGAATTCCCGCCCACGTAGCGATCAGTATTGACGCTTCCACTGTGTGCTCTTCCCATTCGTACAGTACCCTATTCCGAACTTGCCGTGTTGGTATACCTGTCCTGCTGCTCACTGGAACATCAGGCTGTTGAGATGTAGTACGGGAAGGTTCAACGATGCAACTTGGCGGCAAAACTCCGGAACCCCTATGTGTTCGACCCAAGCGTTTATCCTTAAACACTTGCGGCCTTGTTAACTCTCTTGAGCTAAAACGATTCGCGTGTAACCAACGGCATTCATTTGTTCCTTTGGTCGTAGCGCGTTCATCTGGCCGCGACTCTACATGAGTCTGTCTTTGGTTTAGCTCAGATATTCATCAATACCACTCTATTTCAGTTGAAACATACAGCAGTTTAATGAACCGGGAGTATCGGATTCACTACCATAGACCTACCTCAGGCGAAAACTCTGGTTTTCGTACTATGATGCAGCTGATAAAAGAGTAAAGCACGAACATTCTGGTAAAACTGGACTGTGTGAGCTGCACATTAACGTCGAACCTAGTAACTCCGCTCCCCAGATGAACCTCCCAAACGTTAATTTACGACAGACAACAAAGCGAAATGTGCAGTTTGCTCGACCACATGTCTGTCAGGTCAAATGTTGTCATTTCTCGAGTGCGTCTAGTGTGCTGCACAGTATAAGAGGTGGAATGCTTAAAAGGCAAATTCACGCCCCGGTACCATCAAGAATATTAACTTCTGATGAGCTCGAATGAAGGTGAAGCTCGAATCCGGTCCTTATTTTTGGTGTGGTTCCTCCGAAGTGCCCAGGTCAAAACAGGAACAGGGCTTGTCAAAAGAGGACAAGACGAGTACGAGTCCAAAAGTTTCTTTACCACCACTAAGTTAGCAACCAGTGTGGGTCTGTCGCCGCCTTGTTTGCAGAGGACACCGGAGGTCATACAATCTCAGTTTGCTGTCTGAAACGCCAGTCAGCACAAGCAACGGATTTGTCTAATAGATGAATAAATTAAAGAAGTGCCACAATGTTTGCTTCCATTGAAGTGTATACAATATACAGAAAGGCAAAGCCGCAAGGCGGACAAGGTAAAACTTCAGAAAACACGTTGTCTGTCCTGGTGGCCCCTTTTGATTGTGTTTGTTTGAAATTTGCAGAAACTGAACTTTGTTAAACACTTACATTAGTTATTCGGATTGTTTGCGCTGCAGTAAGGCTGCGTGACTTATATATATATATATATATTATATATATGTATATATACCATTGAGGCGGATGTTGTGAAGCATGAAGCAGAGACACTTCGTAATATCATTAGGTTGGTGAAGTCAAAGAGTTATAAATGAGGGGTTCGGGTCTCCTGTTGGTATCGTCCTCGTGTTACTATTGCATAAACGCCTTAAAGGAACGAAAATATCTTTTTCTAATTTTGGAGAAAGATATTTTATTTTGAAAACTTATCTTGTCGACTTGTAGCAGCTTTTGACGCAGTTTGGCAAAACTGACTCCGAGTGACTCTCAAGTGGTTTCCCCTAAGCCTAAGAGTAATATAGGTTAATTTATTCAGCTGATATAGGCGGCTTGGTCATGTTGACATACGCTTGCCGGTTTCATGAGTGCTCTGTCTTTCGTTGAAAAAGGTTTCAGATCCTTCAACGACCAGACATCAATATGCTAATCATTTCAAGCAATAAACTCTAGATATACGAAATACGCCAAATGTAATTTACACATAACTACTTATAAATATAGTCTGCAATAGCTGGAGGTATCTCTGGATGTGGAATATATGATAAGGTAAAAAACTTCTAGCGATGTTAAGGAATGAAGGTAGCTTGCGTGCGCTGCTTGGTTGTTGGTTTGTTCGCCGAGCTTTACAGTTAGGTTGGAAACGCTTCTTCACCCACCTCTTTATGATGAGGACGCGGTCAAATCCCAAAAATATCAGTCGCTCAGGGACTTTTCAATTTATTGAAATCTACCAGACGCGCATTAATGGGTCCTAAATGACTGATCTACTCGGAGTCTGACCGATAAAATTTGAAACGCATTGCATAGCTAGTATCATATTGTCTGCAAGGATCGATGACAGGTCAGATAAACAGCCTAACCATACAACAGCAATGCTGTTGTTGTGAATGGGTCAACTTCAGTCTAAAATTTAATCTGTCTTTTGCGTTGTGCCACTTAGAAGCTTTCAAGCATTTCAGCTACTCATTTCCAGGTGGGTTTTAGATGGCTGCTCTTTCTGGTATTGAAGACGATTGTAGTAAACAAATCAGTATTGTCTCATAGGCTTTGAAACCAGCGTTTACAATATAGCAAATGAAAATCAATGCAGCCGACATATTCCGTAATATGGTAAAGTAATATTTGTATACCCGCTTCGCTGAAGAATTTTATGTACAATTTGTTTGCTTTAACAGAGCCATAGTTTTTCGATTCTGTCATCAGTTGCTTGCGGGGTTGACCTGATTTCCGCCGGCTGCACAAAGCGGCTGCATTATACTTTTAGCTCGTTATTGTGCTACAAATAAGTTTTCCATAGCGAACGCAGCCAAACAGCACTAGTTCATTTGAGTCGATCAGACGAAATGATCAAAGTTAGGTGTAACAAATTACTTGATAATACTCGATCAAATCAGAAGATGTTAAATACAAACTGATCCAGTTGGAAGATCACTGTTGGGTCCTCTCAATGACTGACTGTAGGACAAACGAAACCACAAATGTACGCAAAACATTTGGCTTATAGTCTTCACGGATGTTTACAAGAACTAACAGAAGACAGTGTTTGTTAATACCAGGCAAGAAAAACTAATATATTTTTCGGCCTTTTCTTTACGTGTATTTAAACTAAAATTTGTTTCAAAATCGAGTCCGTGAGCCAGGCTGAGGAATTGTCACTCCGGGGTCCTTTCATTCAATAGGAATGAACCCAACCGCGCACTGATAATATCACATTGATTGGTGACGAAATATTTGCATGATAACTGCCAAGCTCAGCGATCAGATCAACAGCTAAGTGGTCAAGCACCAATTCAAAGGAGTTTTGGGGTTAAGGCTAGGAACATTCTGTTTTTCGGATGGTGGTCTCCTCTAGAAATGAGTTTTCTTTTACTTGGTAGATTTGAACAGGAAGTTAGCAACTAAGACTGGTACATATATTTTTGTGCCTTAGCTACGTGTTATTCCGCTTTGATCCATAAATAGTTTACGTGTTAGTGTTCACAGTAAAAATGACTCGGCCGTAGATAATCAATAAGAAGTAGGTATTAATGACAAGGAGTAAGGTCAGTCGTGGGTTGGATTGAAGGCTGAAAGGTTACACACGCATGACCATCACCTCAGCGGTGATTAGAATCTTGGAGACAAGCGCTGTTCGTATCTAGGGGTTTCAGCTTTATGCTCAAAAGAGTCTTGACTATATAATCGCATTTCATCCCATCAATCTTACGTTCAGACACACATCAGTAGAAGTGCTTGGGTCATCAAACAACAGCAAGTAATCATGGCTAGTTTGATGTGCGGTTTCTTCTGTTTTGAACCATTTTGCTTAAGCTTTCCTCTTCTGCGATCGATTGAGTGCATTTCATCCTGTTTTATTACTAGGTGTGTCCAAATATTATATACTGGGCCACATAGGCCTTTGTACAGGCTTACGAACTGACTACATGACTTCATTCTCGTTGTCCACGACTTTCGGATTTGGCGACCAATGTTCCTTGTGCACATCACTCACTGTAAGAAAAGAATACCAGTAAACAGTTAGCAGACTCCAAGTTTCTTGTTTTGGCAACAATCTTTTGTGAAGATAACCGTAACGGGAACTACGCAGGAAAGCTGTCAAATCTTTTCTCCCGAGGAGCTGTCATTTGCAGATGGAAGAGAGCTTTATTGCCCCACTTTCCATGGTTGGCAGGTGTCAAGCCAACAACGATGACGCCATTACTGTAACATCCAGCTGAACTTGGGAGTTGAAGTCCTTTAGCCTGTTTGAACCTTATGATCAAAAACTGATTAGTTTGGAAAACGTTTATTTTTGTTGCACCAACCAACAAAAGACAGTAAACATACCACACACCCCTCTTCATAAAATAACTTGTTTGTTTCCAACATTATGCCCTTATTGTAACACGTAACAGCTGCGACAGGTAGTTCTGCGGCAAATCATGTCATATTAATAAGAAAATAAAAGCATCATGAATAGAAATATCTTTGACGGGCCCACCAAACCATAGTCTATTCCACAAGAATATTTTTTATCCGTTTCACACATATCTGGTATGATACCACGTGTCCACAGATTGTGCTCATTGATATACTCACTTATGGATATACCATTTATAAGATGAATTCAGTATGTGTTTTGAATTGACCGGGAATATATCACACCTTTTTAACAAATCTAAAACTACTGTATAGGCTGGGTCGTGAGAGGTGACGAAAATTTCCTGTAGACTCGGTATTCATTCTTCAGTCTGATTTCCAGATATGTATGAATACCAGTCAGGTCTAGCTGAAATGAGCAAGCAAAAAAAGATTAGGGTATAACTTTAGTGATTTCTTCTAAGGGTTGATGTCCCCACTACGTCAATTGTGCATTATTGGCAGCATCCATTTCATGTCAGATGACCATATTCCTCCTCAAAAGCTGGTCTAGCAAGACCTAAAAGACCGAAAGTAGTGTTACCGCCTCCAACCTGTCCTTCATAAAGGGACAGTGCGCACACATTTTAGACTTCGCACGGCTCTACCCTGTGCAACCAACAGCCTTACAGGCGGATAAAAGTTCACCTGATTCCTTCGACTGTGTAACAACGTTGCACAAAGATACGCTGCTCGAACCCTCATACTAATTTACTGTTACTTCAGCTTGGTGCTTGAGACTGGCAAGTCTTTCTAAAGTTTGCTGATTGTCATTCCTGTTCGCTAGTATCAGATGCTAGGGGAGATATACGTAATCACTATTATCTCCCTCACATTTTTTGTACCAGAGTTAATTCAAGTCGGCCCACTCACTTACTTACTTACTTACTTACTCACTCACTCACTCATTCACTGACTCACTCACTCAATCAGCCACCACCACCAGAACAATCACCCTTAGTAGTCTCCGTGTACATTTTTCTTCCCGTGAACCAGGCTTGAAGGATCATGTACTTCATTGAAATGGGACCGCCATTGCTTTATGACAATGTGTGTGCGTACATGTCTTGTGCATCCACAGGCAACTCGCGGACTGGGCATTCCTGGGATCGTGTTCAATGCTTCGGCCCGCAGACATGCGAATTATGCAAACGAACTTATGGAAATCAAGTGCAACTGAAAATTTCATGATATACCTGAGGATGATATTTTTTCAATAACCCACCGTCGATTTCGTTCTTCTGAGGTTTGAACAAAAGTTTTGAACTCCGAACTTCAATCAGTCTTATCTCCTTTCTTGAAAATACTGAATTGGATACATCTGTGCGCATCTAACTGCGCATTGACATACCTCCTCCTACGGTGACTAAGCGTCTGCAAACTGATAGCCAAGCTCAGCGAACAGATCTACAGTGACCTGATAAAAGGACATCTTTTGTGATGTACTCCAAACGGACTATCATCATGAAAATTGCCTTTCGGATTAGAAATCTAAAATTGGTTTGTTGGTATAACTGTTAGCGTTTACTTTCTAGCACTACTTGACACCGTCATTGCAGGGATAGCGTGCAGGTGTGGCTTATTCCTTCATCTGATAGCATGTGGGGGCACTCTTCGAAGTTCACTTTTAAGGAGGGATGAGAACAGTAAGTTAACTGACTGCAACAGAGGAGTTTCAGAAAATGACAAAAATTTCAGCTGCAGTGAAAATCATATCATAGTGGCGACGCGGATCAGAATTTCGTTGTTCCAGAGTCGAACTTTATGTCTCTTTCATGTATGCGAAAAAAAATGTACCTTTTCGTTTTTGATACGTACAAGTAGCTGGGATAGTTTCGCTTTTGGCAATGTTGTAGCGATGTCACCTCGATTGGTGATGAAACGTTTGCAATCCACCTGCCAAGCTCGGCGAACAGACCAACAACCAGTTTTGCATTTATTGAACCTAACTTGACCTCATGATAATTCCCCCATTTGTTTGCTCACTTCGCCCATGTACTGTTGAGCTCCACTTGTTTTGGTTATCTGTGCCCGCCGCTTACCTTGCCGCAAATGCCGTCCCGTCCGACAACGATGTACTAGTGTGTGTGTGTGTGAATTTGCGCAGCNTGTGTGTGTGTGTGTGTGTGTGTGTGTGAATTTGCGCAGCTACCTACTTATCCAAGCACGTTCGTGCCCCGTTTGCGGAGCCTGCCCTGGCTTAATCTGTCATGCTTTCCGTGTAATCGCACCGCCAATCAGAATCACGAGACTGTCCTCGGAGAGGAGCACCGCAACCCTCACTACAAAGCCAACATTCTGCTCGCCGTTGTTTGGTATGCGGACCTTGACACTGTTACTGTCAGAGACAGACCTGTGCACTTGTGGACAATTGAGGTTTGTTGTATAAATTTGTTTATCTTTCTGTAAATGGTACCGTAGACTTTCGAACCCATTTCTTCCTTTTGATATTCGAGATCGTCAAAACTACGCGTGATTCAATGTTCCGAATGGGGAACCTCAACGGCTTTGCTACTCGGAAGTAACCATTGGAATGTCGCGCTACTGGTTGCAATGTCCCCAACGGGGGCCATGGTATTTACCCATATGCCACTATACATTTACCAGAGAGGTAAGGGAGTGCTCGAGCAGTAAATACTTAATGCATCCTCCTGATTCGTGAGGGTCCTTTTCGAGCTTTGTACAGTGACATGGTCAGGTTGGAGGAAGATTTATCCTGTATATCCCAATCATAAGTAGTAGTAGTATAATTGGAGATGACAGAAGTATTATCAAGGGATTTGGCATGCAACAGCAAGAATGACTGGAAGCCTGTTTTAGTAAACAGATGTGCTCATTAAATGAGAGACTTCTGGTTTCTTCTGGCCTCTCTTGAATCTTAACAGAACTAAGATTTCGTACCACGATATCCCTTTCAAAATATATTATACTGCCCCATAATTATCCCTTGTAGGTGCCTAAATTCAGCTTTCCAGACTTTATCGGAGGCATTGAATGGAAACGGTCTACACAAGCCATCCCTTGACAAAGAATATGCAACCTTGGGGTACACATATTTCGACAACCTTATTTTGATATGCTGGTAGCTGTTTCTTCTGTTTCCATTGGTTCAAAAGCTCCGAGACCTGTCTGTATATAGAGCCGCATTTACATGTCCTGTATTCATACACAGCACCTCCGTGCGCACGATGAGGTGATAACATATCCCTTGCTGGAAGTCTGTTCTGGCTTGTATGGCGGACCGATCTTGACAATTGGGCAATTCTTAAACTCAGTGCAATATCTAAAATATCGGTATCACAATTTTTGCTAAGACCGCCTTTATTGAAACCCCTCACATACAACCAAGACAGCAATCAAGCACGGCCTAATACGGTTAGGGGGACAGAGATTTTGAGGGTGTTTAGTAGAAACTGATGGGATGAGAATAATTTAAGAGCAAAGCGAGGGTGATTCAGGCAGTCGAACTACCCGTACTTTAGTTGTTTTTCAAATTAGTTTGTCAGCAAAAAGCGAAACGAAACGGAGGGGTGCTGAGTTGGTCAAAGTTCAGTTTCTATAGAAATCTATAAAAAAATATAAAATCCCAAAACAAGATTGGCTGTTGCTGTTTTGGCTGACCTAGTGTAGAAGCCGAGTTGCTGTGACCTTCGCATTAAGCTTTATTCGGGCTTCACTTCAGAAGAGTTTGGAAAACAATGATTATTCGCTTCTGACACTGACATGTGAAAAGCCACGAATCACTGGTTCACATCATCATTAAAACCAAGTGGAGTGACGATTCACACAGCGGAACGTAAATAAATATCGCTGTGTTGCTGAGGTGGTCCGTCGCTTTTTACCGCTTGTTCGGTTAAGTCGTTAGAGTTTCAGGTGCATTAGTGGAGACCTTGCAGCTTACACTACGTCTTCGTTAACTGAATCAGTTTTTCCAACACTAATGTTAGGGGTTTCTAACAGGATGTCCGTAGAAAAAGGTGATCCTTGTGAGGAGATTACGTTCATCCATACAATCTAAAGAAAGGGTGCGAAACGATCTTCCAACAAGTATGCGCAAAACGTCATGTACAAAATGGGTAGCTAAACCGTCCAAAACAGAAGAGTTTTCGCGTTCAACAATGTTGATCATTGCACACCAAATTCGGTTGACTAGGAGGTACATACGGAAGGTGAACCTTTAATAGTTCTAGTGTATACTGGCGAAGTAGGGTTTGACAAAGTTTATTGGGTTGGCCAAAGTGGCTTTTTTGATGGAGTACTCCTTTCTTAGCGGTATATCTTACATGATGAGAAGGCGGCTTCACACAGACGGTCTCGACATTAAGTTTACTGATATCGATTTGGTTGTCACGGGAGGCTCGCCTGCAACCCAGCTGAATCTCTCGTTTATGATATTCTTAAGCTGGGTTACAGGTTAGTCTCCCGTCAAAACTAAACTGGTATACAAACGAGTCTAATACGTTAATCTCGTGCAATTTGTGTTCAAGTAGAACATAAGGTTGATGGAAACTCGGGGACTGCGCCTACCTGGTGAGCCACAAGAAAGGCGAAACGGGTCGTGGGCTGTCGAACAGTTTTCAGCAACCTTATATGTAGTGTATTAAGTCAATATTTTCCCGTGGTTATTCAGTTCATACAGAAAACGGCAGAAACTTCTTTTGTCCGAAATGAACCTACGACTGGTGTCCGCCGAAATGCTCAAAAGTTGCCTAATTGAATGTTGCTGTTTATTGGCCACCAGCTATCAAGCTGCCGGAGTCACAACCATATACCCCTTCGTTAGATAGTCACTGAGAAGAGAGATACCGATACTTTGCTACTTAACTGTGTGTATAAACGTTCATCGCTGCCTGGAATTTCCGTTATCGAACATTCTGAATGGAATCGTGTGATTTAGAATCTTTACTACTGTATCAGTTTCAGTCTCTTGTGTTTCTGTAGGAGAAACGCGGAGCATAGCAGCAGGTAGTTCCAACAAGTCCACGAAGAAATACATGAAACCCGACCTTTACCCATACAATGCAAGTAGGGGCTTGCTTCATAAACTGACGGCCTGAAGAAAGCAGGCAGGTAATGTTTATTTTGATCAGGACATCTGACAGATTTATTACTCGACAGAGAACGAGTAAATGATGGGAACTCCGGAAGAACAGACGGTAAATTTCCTCGTTCGTCAGAATCACTCATAATGAGTAATGTCCACAAAAGTGGTCTTCGAATGCTCTTAGTAGGTTCCAACTGCCATTCCAAAGATGTCCTCAGATTGACCTATTTTCCTGCTCCCTAAAGGTAATTCAGCTACAGAGGAGACGATCAGGTGGAATAGACTGATCCCGGATGTCTTGTGGCCGCATAGAATGTTTTATTGCCGTACGCAAAATCTCTCCTATTCTTTTAACTACAGAGCTCACCTATCAGGTAAACAATACACGTGAATAAGTGTTCTGCTAATATGTCAGCAATTCTGACATTTTGGAAAATTCCTTGGTTGATTCCTAATAGCCCGAACACTAGATGTCCTCCGATTCCTACAAATGTATTGCAGTACGAATGACATACAAGCGTCGAGTTCGACGATAAGGCACAAGCCAATTAAAACACTCAGGAGAGCGAAATTCTGGAGAACTAGAAACCCGTTGGATAGTGACTGTTTACGGTTCCTTCATTTGGTTTGGGATCTGCACAAGGCCAAAAGGACTACGGTTGCACCACCCAAATATAGATCTTGTTGAGAGTTACTGCTCTGTTTCATCTGCTTGTACTTGGCTGCTTAAGGCCACCTTGATAAGTCTGTACATGAGAGAACAATTTCGTCTGAATTTATGAAAGGCGCGCTGTTTTTCGGCTCTCCCAGATTGACTGTAAACTACTTTCGGGTTTTAGTCTAAAATAAGTGATATTCTGCATGGCGATCAAGGTCAGGTATACACCGAGCTCTGTATGATCGGCTAGTTGGTTCGTACTCCACTCCTCTGTCTTATTCAATCACTGTTTTCAAACACTTATTTTAATGAATTACTTATTAGTGACGGGCGATTTTTTATAGTTCTGACCGGATGATTAGCATAGATCTACTGATAACAAAACAGCGTGCGACAAACTTGTGGTTGCGTAACTGGTACCCACGCCAAAGCCCGTCATGCCAGTTTTATCCTGCTGCCCATGGAATCAGCTGGTGCCACAAGCTGAATGGCAGGTTTTCGAATAGAGTACCTCAAGAAGGCCTGAGTGGAACTGTTTGTACTGAGCTTTTGGTGGCACATCAGGGAGCCACGTTTCTCTGTTACACGTTTATTAAGCGGGAAAATACACTTCGTAGTAATTCATGGTCGGAAATATAGGTAGTGTTTTTTCAGGTGGTGTAGCACACTACTGTAGCAATTGAACTTATTAAGTTAACTTCGTTGGTGTGTGTATCGTGCGTGTCCAATCATCGTCTTCTTAAGAAAGCTTGTTTTCGTTCCAAACCATGGTTGGCAAAGGGTTCGCGGGGACCAGGCCATGATACTGGGATGTGGACTGAAAGCGGCTACGGTCAATCAGTGCTGTGAGATTTTCCCGCCCTCCTGCCCTGGCTCCACGGGATTCTGCTTAAACGCGACTGGATGCCTTTTACGGCATTCTAAGAAACCTATCACTTTTGTCGGTGTGCTGTCATTTCCTAGCTTAATTCCCTTTGCGCGCTGGACTTGTGTCGGGTGAGATTCGTGAAGGAAACCAGGTCAATCCTGATGATAGTGCGTTATCTCGAAGTGACCTCAGATGTGTTTATTTCAATTCTATCCACTCTTATCTTAATCTAGTTCCTTGTACCAAGTCACTTTCCTTCCCTTTTCTTCGCCCTCTTTACTGAGGGTTTCTTTCCTCTTGGTTCAATGGCAGTTAGACGCAAGTTAAACGGATACTGTTGTCAATGTTGATGTTGATTATACTACGCTGGAAAGACCACAGCCCTTTGATTGAGTAAGAGTGACTTCAAAAAGATCAAGGATCTGCGAAGATAAAACTTGTGATAAACAGAAATTATCCCAAAATTAGCCAACAAATCACAAGAGATATTATGTCCTCTAAGACAGGCGATCATCCGAGTTGGAAAGATTCATGGAACATGCAACACCCTGTTGAAAAGTCTGAATAAACCTCTGATGCTCACACCAGAATTGTCACGGGATTAGCCCACGGATATGTAACAGTCGACCAATGGATGGTGTACGAAGAATACTGATGGATTCACAGGAATACGACTTCGAAGGGAAATCAGATTATTTATATTTTACATGTGATACCGTTGTTAATTTGCATGTTGAAATTTCATCTAAGGGTGCATAAACCTTGACTGGACCCACTTGACAAGAATGGGCATTTTCATAATTCCTAGGTTTTCTGACAAACTTTCATCAATATATTTTTATCTGTATATTTTCATATCGTTTAGTGATTCAGTGCCTGCCTATCAATAACTCAAGTGACATAAAAGAGGAGGGTCCAAGTTTGCTGTTGTCCCTGTCTTAGGCAGTACATAAATTTGCTCATCAAGGAACAGACAAAAACATAGATTTAAAAAATGGATCTTGAAGACTGTGTGACTGGAAATGGGGGAAACGCGGATGCAGAAAATATCGGAAAACCATGACAGTTGTATACCACCATGGCCGCCATCAATGGATACTGCTGGTGAAGCATAGTCAAAGTGACCCTCTCTCTGGAGTCGGCCAAATCCGTAGTTAAATGTGACAAACTATTACCCATTGGCCAACTATACCAAACATATTGTTAGTTTTTACTTACTATTCTTCTTTTATCTGACCTTGGGTTAACCACAGTTCTTATACGACGGGCAGTATAGATGTGATGCTACTATGGGTCACATTAATAGAAGCAACTACTGTGCTAGCTTCCGTCTATCCTAAAAAAGCTTTCTGTTACTTGTCAACTATTGCCTCGACTCCCATTGAGCTACTTGCCAGGAGTTTTCAGACTTATCGTCACATATGGTGCTTTTGAAAAATCACTCAGTTGTCTTACCTCATGTAGTAGAAGAGAATCAGCCTTCAATTTGAGATCATGAGCACGGATGACATATACAGTCGAGATTCAAATTTAGCTGCAAGTAGCCTGGGACGTCGAATTTCCAGAATTTTTTGAACTATTTAGGTTGAACTACCTAGGTTAGCAGTTTGTATTTAACAGTAAGATCGGGCCTGTCTGATAACTGAAATTTGGGCTACTGGTTAAGGCTGTGACATGATCAGACAGGAATTACTTAAACTAAATCTGTGCATGACACAGTAAACATGTCCATTATCTAATACGAGTTCAGTGATATGCAGACTCAGGCGTACAAATTCTGCGAAGGTGCGCTCAGGAAATAGCGTTTACGGTTCCCGGGGCTCCGTTATTTTTCGACACTACCACAACTCTTGCATTGATACTCACCGAGCAGCGTTGCATGACTTACATCCGACTGAGTTCAACTGTTGTCCACTTTGAGTGATGGGAACATCTTGTCCTCCTAACGCATCCAAGGATCTAGGCCATTTAAGCGGTTTATCAGTTCTACATATGAGCTTTCAGTGAGCTGCTGAGTTCAGAATACTGTAAAGTGCTCATGCTGTTCATCAGAAGGACTGGGTGAACTACAGTTAAGCTCAAACTCAATGAGTGGTTGTTTTACGCATGGTCTCTTTCGGAGATTTTAGCCACCTGCCTATAAATCCGTGACCGAAGCGGTGTCTGCTTTAGCGGAGTGTCCCTATTCAGAGGAGCACATCAGGGGAGCCCTGTTTCCTCTATCCTCCATGAAAGGCATGCTTATTAAGTAGACTCTTTTGCAAAAATAGCAGGATATCTCAAGAGACCTTCTAATCAACTCTTCTGTAGATGAAGTCCTCGGAAGTCTGTTGGAATCCTGTTGGATGCGATCGAAGTGGGGGTTAGAAAAACCTTCGCCCTGTTCCCGACGACTCGGAATTACTGTTTGTTTCAATTGCAAATCTGAAAGTAGAGAATTGCTTGGAATATTATGAGTGAATTTTAATAGCATTTATCAGATAACCCCTTCGTCAACCACGGGACAACATCGAATTCTAATGCTAAATTTTCTTGTAACTCTAGAGCTCTTACATGGGGTGTCAAGAAAATGAACGTCCAAGAATATCAAATATAAATCTGCCCAGTTAGTGTGAGTAGGAGCCTTGTGACTTCCTTGTTTTTTGTTGTCGCTCACGACCGCTTGCGTTGCTATGCTGTCCTCACGGGGTCTGAGAACGAACAGCTTGAACCAATCTTGACACTTTCCAAACCTAAGCAGGAGTAAATACAGTCGTAACGTGAAACAGTAGCTTCGACTACGTGGACTTCATAAAATGGTTGTTTTCGAGCTGAACCGACGGCAGCCGGTAATCACTCTAGTGAAGAGACAGATATTGGTCTGCAAATGAGGATTGGTGTTCGTGTACGCGGTCCGTTACACAACTCGAGACGGTCATTAATAAGCCCAAGGGAATGGTATAATCATTAGGAACCCAAGATTTTGAGAAAAATGATCCTAATGTCCTAGTGCTAAAATATTTCCATCGCTTTCTAAGAACTTGTTCACTTACACTTTCTAAGGCTCACGTGACGCTTTCTGTTTGTCTAGAGGTCTCAGTGCCAATTCATTCGATAGGTCTGATTCTGCCAGTCAGTACCTCAAGACCCCCCTTTCAGCACTCACCAAGCCATGCACAGCTGATAGTACAGACGCGTTATCCAACATTATCGACTGCGAACATTCCCTGTGCGGGTGCTTTTTTCACGTCAATTGACTGTTGCACATGAACATTGCCTTAGCGGGTAAAGTCAGTGTCATATGCTGTTCACTGCCTTTTTTGCCCAAGAGTGTGCGGATTTTGCAACCATGGGTTTGAATTTTTCCCCCGCGGCCCACCTCCCTCATGCGACCGCGTTCCATGGCGCACCCATCTTGGACAGCAAGCTGTCTGGTCTCGTGCCTCACCAATCCGCCTCTGGACAGCTTTCATCACTGATTGGTCTAAACATTGTTAGCCAATCATTAGACAGGTCATACTAGATGCTGACTGTCACTATCACAGCCGATTGTGTGATTCGCTGGCTGGTCGCGTGACTGGCGGTGGCCTGCTGTGCTCTCCGGCGGACCCGAGATTCGGCAACCAGGATCCTAATGGACGCTTTGCACGTTTATGGCCATGATTAACCGTCGTCTGGCTATTGTCAATCCGTTAATGCCATCTAACACCAGCCAGCTGACTCCAGGCAGTTTGTCGCCTGATGGCAAAGCGCAAACAGCGCACTCGAGTCCTGAACACACCACTTTCTTCGTGAAAGCCGCAAACTGGAATAGTCTTCCTTCGCCAGTAACTGAAAAAACAACTATTCAGGCTCCCTGCAGCATATGCCTCAGAAATGCTGCTTGTTCGAAGCTGGATGTAGTTCGTCCCTCGGATTATCAACTAAATGCAAACACAAGCAGGCTTCCGCCGTATCTCTGCTCATCCCACGCGACCTCAGGCTTGTTAAGCAGTGCCACACGAAATACTGGCAACAATGTCCAAAGCGTATGTCCGTGGAGTTGCGCAGTCACTCCTGTGAGTCCTACCGTTACGCTTATTTGTCTTATCGTCGCCACAAACGATAGTTTTGCTTGTTCAAAATTTCTTCAACATAAGCTGTCCGTCAGCGTAAATGATGGCGTTTTATGTTGGTTTGGAACAAACTTTATCTATCCTCTCAGAAAGCGCTTATTTCTCAGTAGTTTGCTCATAGCTCGCGGTTTACTTTAACTCACTAAATTCGAAAAGGAAATATACATTTCCAATACGGTAACCCTCCCCCCAATGTGCTTAGTCTGGCGGCAAACTCTACAAATGAATTGATAGACAAAATGTCAATCCTCTGAAAAGGGACCGGAAAATTTAGGTCGATCGATTTTGGTCGGTCATTCTCAGAAATTGGCAAATACGAACATGGCTTGGTATAACGACTAATTTCTTTTTAGCCATGTGTAACTAGGTTACTCTGAAATCGAAACTTATGTTGACAAGTGAAATTTTGCTCCAAGGGGGTGTGATAGAGCATGTCATAACATGTACTAAGAAGGGCCAGCTCGACGATGGTTGGTCTGGTTTTGCTGACCAAATCCACAAACAATGAGTTTATTCACTTGATGTAGGCTCACTCATGTGGCAGGTCCTCAGACGATCACAGCATGCGAACATAGGGAATGAAGATGAAACATTGAATGTCAGTCAACAACAGACTGATTTCGGGACCGCGATTGAAGTCGCAGAGAGTCAATTAGTAAGATTCTGCGAACAAATTGGGTTCTAGTTAAATTTCCAGTGAAGTGAATAGGGAATAACAGTGCATACAACCTGGTTAAAAATATAAAATATGGACACAGTAAAGTAAATATTTGGCTCAGGTTCCATTTGGTTATCATGTAAGACTAGGAATCTGCCTGACCGCCTCCAAAGGAACCTCCCAGAAGGCTGCTATTATGTGGCTGACTGTTTTTATTGGGTGACATGGATCAAAATTGATCGACTTTAGTTTACACAAGCAACGCCAGAGGGACCATTACTCTAGCACTACTCAATATTCTGGAGTTTTGAAGTGTTCGCACTTACCCATCGGTCATCCTGCTTGGGTTGTCCTCTGCACTATACTGAAGGATTGATAATAACTTGCAGTGAAACTCATCAGTAGGGATACCTGGAGAATTTCTACACAACGTCTGGAAACTCATAAGGTCATTATCAAAATCCACGTGAAACTTAGGGGCAAGATTTGTAAAAGCCCCAAATTCTCTGTTCACTGGACGTCATGTCTCCAGGTGGCAGACAGTTTCCTGCGCCTCGATAATTCGCCGACAAACGCTAGCGAATTTGTGCAGAGACAAAAGTGTGATGGCGGACCGTTGAGCAGATGCTATTTAAGCTTCGGACCGATGCACTTCATCTCAGGTAGTTGATATCGAATAGTCACGTTTTTTTATAAAAGAAAATCAGCTCAGTTGGGAATGTTGTGTGCTTGTCTACTCAACAGTTAGATCTGAGTTTTCAAGCATTGTTTTTGCAAGCGGAGGTACCTGTGTATCAAATAGGTATCTCAAGCCGGTTATTTGTCACCCATGGTTTGAGTCATATTAACCTTGGATGGTCGAATTGTATCCTGCGTTTACCGATGTTGGCTATCCACAACAAATGCGTTCCGAACATGTGCTATAGACTTCTCAGGTACGATGAATGGTATCTGTTATCAAATATGCCTAAATGATGAAGTTTGCCGAGATAAATGGGAAGTGATAGAGATGTCAGCCGACAATTCTATCAAGCAGCCGACTAAAACCTAATTAGGGTCTTCAACAAGTCTTGAGGCAAACAAAATTGAAGACGTCATGCTGTTACGACCCAGCGTGTAGGAGGGTGAGAGAACTACTTGTGCGCAAATAAGTTTTACGGTTACAACTGACAGAAAAAGTAAAAAAACTACATAATAGACAAATTTCATTCAACCAAGAAGCGAATGAAAACGTTGGATACAACACGGATCAACAGCTTAAGGCGAATGAGAGATTAATCAACAAGCATAGGCGAGTCTGCCTGCCTGATTAAAGGTATGCATATAGTTACGACATTCTCCGTGCAATGAATGCTTAAGGGGTCAAAACTCGGTAGTCTAAAATGAGTAGTGGCGAAGGCCGTACAATAAGGTCTACGGGTGATACTGTGGGAAAAGCACAGCTGCACAAAGGTTACATTAATCAGCCAGTAGATAACAGGGCAACAAAGATATGTGTAGGTAACAAAGTGGATCCAAAGTGTTCATTGATTTTCATACCAAACGATGAACCAGATTTCCGTGTTCTGGCCCATTTACACCCATTAGATTTGCTTCGCAGTTTGAGAAGAGCTATTCCCTTGAGATCGGAACAATCATACTTATTTTTTATGGTTGGTGACCTGTCTGCGACGTTTGGTTCGCAAGCTGTTCTGTGGTCTCCCGAATTTTCTGTGACCTAGTTTTTACCTTTTTGTCTACAAAGTTACTAGCTCGAGGTGGCTCAGTGGCTAAGGCGTGAACTTTCTGACAGGGAGGCCCATTGTTCCAACCAAATCCCTGCATGTCGGCTGCTCCAGGCTAGGCTTGGGCAACCTGGCAGTATCTCAGCCTGAACTGTAATCTTATCACTTTAAACGTTGCTTTGTTGGTGAGGGAAATAGGAACTGCTTATTCCGTTACCAGCCTCATAATTATGTGGCAAGAAGCCGATCAATTGGACAGATATTACACACTCTAATTTCTACATGCGACGAGTTATGTATCTGGATTAGGGAGCGCGGCACAACCAAGAGTCACTTGTTTGCTATTTCTTTTAGCATCTCCTGTTCCTGGTGGCTGATCGTTCCCCTTCATGACTTGATCGAAAACCGTTTATTGCTACCATTTGTTACACATCTTTGTTGTTGGGTCTTTTCGGGTAAATGCGAGCTATCCGGCGGTTTGCTGGCATTCTGCGTATCCGAAATTAGTCTCCCCTTGGTCCCGCTTCCCGATTTGGTCTTCTATACCGGAGCCATCTTTCATAGATTCTTCATTCACACCTTTGGTTACAACCCACTGTTTGGTATGGAGAGTTGTACTGGATTATAACGGTTCTTTGACGCGCTCTTGGGTAGAGAATTTAGAATATCAACACCCCAGGCTCATGACTGATGCTTCACTTTTATCGACTAGGAGGAGTAGAGGGTGACACTAGTTCTTTATTCGGCCTTTCTATGTTCCTGTGTATGTGGCCATATCATGAGGCGAAAATCTGGGCACGGATGGTTCGGCCCGTAGCTTTGACAGTCGCGCTGAGATTGACAGAAGGTTATTTCAGAAGAGCTGAATTTCAACTCTTGATTATGGAAGGAGGGTTTCAGCAAGGTCTGATTGTTGCCCTTGAAATTACAGATATTTGGTCCAAGATGTCTAAATTTTACGTGCTGGATGAATATATACTCCTCAGCTCTTCTGATTTCACGTTTTGATAGCACTGAAGGATGGGTTCCTGTCGTTAGCGTCTGTATGATCAGTTCTCCATCTTCTACAATCTTCTTATCTTCGTTCCCATGCCTTTGTATCGAACTTCGTCGAACACACCACCAACGAATAGAACACAGACTGCTGCCCGCTCCTTAGATCAGATGGTTTTCGACCCTTGTACTCAGAGCAATCTTTACACTATGTAATTTACAGCGATGCTGCTAGATCATCGGAACTCCCGGCGCTGTCCTCTTCCGCACACTTGGTTTTTATGATCTGGCTTCGTTTTGCTTGCTCTATTGCTCGGTTTTCGAGGGGAGTACACTGCGAGTAATGTTTTGCGAGTAATCACAACGATCCTGGCAGAACTACAAATTTGTGTGCAAAAACCTTTGATCACTTGAATGTGGTCATGGTATTGCCTCTCCCCATAGCCAAAAATTGGCAAAGGAGTTGCTGTTGAGTAGGACGTTCTAATCACTACTGTGACTCATCCGAAGCTACCCAGTAAAAGTGACGCCACTTCACAACCGTTGGACGATTTGGAATATTAATAAGGCATTACAACATATCTGGGCAACCCTCAGTACATTGCCCTGGTTAATCCACTGGGGGAAGTGTTTTCCATGCCCGTGACTCATTTAGCTTTTGCCCTCCAAAGACATGCACAAGTGCAGCCCAGGCTGGGTTTCGCATACAGTCACACCGCTGTTGCATCCCTTCGAATGACCTTAGCATGGCCAGACGAAGGCGCATTGTCTGGAATGTCGAACGCCAATGTTGAAACATCTGTCATTAAACACGTCAGCCTGAGGTGTGTGAATGATGTGAAACCGTAACAGTAGTTGATCTAGTGTCAGATAAGTTACTGCGTAGTTCCGTGTGATACTACTTGAATATTCCGCGAAACGTCTGTTCGGATGACCTCGCATGCGTCTTTCTTGTGCACTATGAGAAAAGCCGACTGGCCGTCAAAACCTCGCATAACGTGCTCGCACGTCAAACTACGGCTTCATTCTTCTATTCAAGCGGGTCTCACACTTTTTCTAATTTTATTTATCAGCTAGCGAATCTGAGGGAAACTTGTCTGATAGGGACGAACACAACTTTGATTACGCAATGTACCACATAATAACAACACGTGAGATCAGTCAAACTGATTGTTGCATATCTATTCGTCAACGTCACTTTCTATTTAAAGCGAAGCCTCCATTTTGCTGTGAAAAAGTAGGGCATTATGAACTGATTTTCATAAAACGCTAAACATTTTTGCTCTCATTTGTGCTAAAAATAGTGATATCCGATTTCTTGTTTATGATCAATAGCCAAAAATGCAGTTTCTGGTGCATTGCTATGCAGCTAATGACAGTTTCTGACCTACTCATCTAAAAAGCTTCATGATCTGAAAGTAAATACTCATTATCTGCAAAACGTTCACATGTAGGCCTCGGAAATTCTTCTTATTTCACTTCAGACGGCTCTTCAACTTGCCAGAATAATTAGTCTCTTAGAATTCTGATTTGATCGTTGGTAGCAGTAGAAACTGCAAGAATAGTAACATGAATATACCTTTGTGTTTGTGAGGGCTACGAATTTCATCCTCTGACTGGCCCGAATGCATTCTTGCGACTAGGAAACACGATGAAACACTGTCTGTTAGCATTCGTTTTCTCCAACGGTGATGTTTACTGGTGAAGTTTTTCATGGTTTTAGGATGTTCAATCCATTTTGGAGCTTCCCTGTAGGTCTAAGCTTTTAAATTAAATGGCTCCTCTGGAATTTTGTCACATTCTCTTGGAAAGAAAAATTCGCCAGACTGATATTCGTTTCATTTGGCATCAGAAAGTTTGACTGTTCGGTAATCCCGTTAAGTTCCCTGCCTCGTTCACTTTGTGGAATCAAACCGTCCTAACGAGAAAACACGCTACTCCTCTTATGAGGATCATTTTCTAATTTTCTAATTTATGCAGGACGCAAATGCTGCGCGTAGGGTAAGACAACGATGTCAGTGTATTGATCTGTTTACAGACGACTGCATATATTTCCCGCAGTTTAAATCATGCAATAGGTGAACCGTACTATCATGCATGGTCCGCTTTTCAAGTTACATTTGAGCACGTCATACCATGTAATAGAGTAGATAAGTGAGAATTCATCAATCTTGAGCATTTCATTTATTTTATCCAGCCGAAAACGTCGACGGTCAGACGCGCATTCAGAGTTTACGATGATCTGCATGTACCGTTGTGGGTCCTGCCTGTCCATATGAATTTTCGGCTTCAATCGCTGATCTAGGGAAGACGTTACTGCTCTTACACTGTTATTCCAGAGGAAAGTACTCACAGGCCGCATCGCAATACGGATGTTTATTGTACGGGCATTTGCTACTCTGCTTGGTTGCCTAACATCAATCGTCCTAGCGTGTTTAAAACTTGTGGAGCGGAGACCTAGCGAGATCACTACAGCACTGAAGCCCAACCACCACGTCACGTCAGCAGTTTATGGTAAACGTTTTCACCTTTTTGCTTGATTTAAGGTAAAACCTGTGGGATATACGCTGTTTCGTCGGACATGTGAGTGAGAATCACACACCGGTGATAATTCTCGTGATCCCATTTTCATTTTTCATAGTAATGCAGATTGTTTGCACAGTCGTCAGGATGGCCTAAATTCAAACTGCAGAGAAAGACAGGTTGAAATATTCAAGTTAGTTGTTTCGAACTAAGTTCCAAAAGTATACCAAAACAATGGTTGAAAATATGGAATCATGTCTGTGCTTTACGGGAACGAAATTTCTAATTCACCGTTTCCTGACGTATGCAGGTTTCAGGGGATTAGAAACACATCAAAAGTAAAACAAACTAGTGTACAAGCCCCATTTCTACAAAAGCCGCAACATACATAGGACCTCATAAGCATGACAGCTGGACAATGGAAAAAGCGAGAACCTTCAAATTTGTGGACCGCCGATTTTATCCCTTCAGTGTTACGTTGCTGCCGTCACTGTACAATTGAGGTGATTTATGGTGCAGTTACCTCGTAATTTACGTCAGCCACACCCCGTTATCGTTGGCTTTGTTGCCCTCTCTCATAACTCATGGGTGTCACCGGCAGTGCTACTCGCGACAATAGCACGGTTGATGGTGCAGTACAATTTTGTTGAGGTCGTCGTTAACAGGATCGGAGGCTAATCTGCAGTCTTGGGGCTTTCTACTGCAATGCAGCTTGCTGTCTTCAACGCGCAGATTGTACCGCACTGTATACCCCTGTTTGCAGTGGCGTCTGCACAGGGTTTTTCATTTTGAATAAGTTGGCTCCATTCATTCAGAATTTCCCCGATTATCTCGCCGTTACAAAGACCTAAAACCTTCATATAAGTAACTTGTAAAAAGTGCCAGCCTATGCGGTTAGAATTCTAAGGAAAACAGGCCATTCCGCATTTCACACACTCAATTAGGGTAAATCGGTTGCCTGTGGTTCGATAACTCTCGTTGCACCCTGGTACAGTGACATTGGCTGAAGGCTAAGTCGGTTGATTCACCCGTTGCATTTGCTCGTCACGCAGTCAAAAATTAGTTTTTACGCACAAAAACAACTGAATAATTTGGTGAAGTCATCGGTAAGTTCTTGGTAATACGGCGTAGCTAATAAGGATCTAGAAAAAATGGTTTACCTTGGCTTGTCTCATCAGAGATGGCTTAACTGTCCATCAAGTCTGCATTCGAATGTGCGCATGAGTTGTTTGCCCTAAGAAGTCACACGAGGGTCAGATCACTACCAAAATATTCCTACTAATTACGGCAATGAACATTCTTCTTCTCAGGTCTATTCAATATGGACATCGTCTGAATATCATCACTCTGAACAAAGTTTCCAAGAACACGACTCACGTTTGAGCCCCTTTTTCGTCACTTGACTTGTTTTCGCCTGAACGATCGCTTTTTCAGTTTCACTTGTTTAAGTATGAACAATAATCTCAATGAGAGGCCCTTGTAAAGAAAGTGGGGGTAAGATGGCTCAATCATTAGAGCGCGAATTTACTGACCGGAAGGTCCGTGGTTCGAACCCGACATCTGCATCTCGACTTCCCCTGTCTAGGCTTGGGCAACCTGGCAGTATCCCAGCCCTCGTGCTTTCTTCGGGTGGCATGGCAGCTAGGCACCGGAAGGGTGCTACAGCTGAACGATTTTCTTCTGAAGAAAGTCTCTTCGAGCACCTACGAAAACGTTCCTTGTCAGGTCTTCATTAGATTTTATATCTCCGGCGAAGCCAATCCTCAAATCCTCAGAATTATCACGACCATATTCTCCAATAGGTGATTCCCCGCAGTAAGTTCCTCAACCTAACCATACATTTTAGGTGTGAGAAAGCTGTATCATTCCCCCCCCCCGTACCAGCAACTAAGTCCTAGCATTGTCAACGTAAGGTAGACTTGGGCGTAAGTATTGTGAACGATTCTGTTGTTATATTGACGGCACACTTGCTAGATAGGACTATGAGATATTTCAGAACTGTTGATATTTCGATCCGGTTGTATGAAACTTAAGAAATGATTGATCTACGGAACCTGACAAACCGACTTCTTGTCGTCACTTCGCAGACGGAAGATAACTCGGTTTTTCAACCACTTGCGCATGCATCAGCAAGTTATTTGACAAATTGAACTGGTTTAAGTGCACTGGCAGTCGGCATTTGGGTTGCGCTGACACTATTTATACACGAATATAATGCTAACAATTCTTCACTTGTGTATGGACTTGATGGTGCATGTTTAGGTGTCTCTTACAGTTTTCTAATGAAGTTCCTGATAAAGACTGTTGCCGTGTAAGACTGTCGGCAAATAGGAAAGATAATCGTCCTAAGGGACGACTTTCGGAGTCTTTCAAGCATTTAGCTGAACTCAGAAATCCCATCAAATTTGTAAGCTTACTCTGTCGTCCTTCAACAAACTGGACACATTCTTTCTCATAATCTTGACTTGTCTTTGTGTGCTTGTGTGACAGCAAAAGCACTTCACTTCTGATCCAACTCTAATCCCTGTCACCTACCAGACCGGGTTCATAAGAGTGTGCTGTGGTTGAATGCGGCAGCTTCATAAGTGTCAGAAATGTCAGTGTATAGAGACAGCCTTCTTCTTCTCTTCGGTTCCTCGGTGTCAGGTTCACCTCTTTAGAACACTGCTTGCTAGTGAGTTCGTTAGGTCAGTAAGTGATATTTCAGGTTATCGTTGAATCCCAGGTACACCAGGTTGGACATCAGGTTGCTATGGAGATGATCGAACCTCGAAATCGTAACCACGGTGTGGGAAGTAAAGACTCTGGATCGCTGTGAATCATAGAGTAAACGACTGCATCACCAACCGTTTTCTTTAAGTGTATCAAATCACTTGATGACTGTGCAATAGTGGCGAATGTCCATGAAATCACCTGTACTGATAGCGTTTTCAGGAGCGAATGAAGATTTTTGTAACTGAACCTCGGAAAATGAAATTAATCCAATAGTGAGACCAAAAAGCTCGTTAAGGAACCCCAGCAGTCTTCTGTGGAGCCAATCAAAGTTGGAAAACGTTAGAGGAATTATGCACGGTTCGCATCATATGCATCACGAGACTGTGCCAACTCAGTCGAAGGTTACACTGAAGCAACCACTTCGATGGTCCGGCACTTTAATGTGTGAATATAGGTATCAATTAACTAAGGGCATCCTTGGGGGGAGCCAGCCATCTCTTTCATTTGTGATGACCGATTTTTTGGGTAAAATGCCGTAGTAAGATTCTGCTCGCCGTACTAATATTATAGTCCATAGCAAGGAGAAGAAACCCTGTTATTTCCCCTGAAAAGTTGCTCACTGGGATCGATCAAGCTGCTATAATTTCAAACAATTGAATCAATTTGGTAAAAGCCACACAATATGCATCGACCCTAGGTACCCCTTGCCTAGGATTCGGTTCTTTATTTGGCATAACGGTTGTCGTAATTGACTTTGATCTGTAAACCTTTTCTTGACATGGTCTAGCCAGCGTGGCCACATCCAGACTTGCTAGGAATCGCACTCAACCTTCTCATCCTGGATTTTGTCAAGTTTTTTTATTTTAAGATGTCCCGGTGTCGACAGAGTTTTTGGAATCATGAAGGCTTTTAAGATCGTTTGATTTCAAGTGAGCGTACCTTGATAGGCTTCCAACTGCTAAACCCAAATGCTTGCTCACTTCCCTGGACATCTGAATTTGACATGTTTGGACTTTCACTTTTATCGTGACATCTGGAGTCCCAACATGAAAAACATACTTCTTGACGCGGCGTGAACAGCACCAGTAAGGAATGATGTTTCCACAATGTGGTTCCATCCGGGTTGTCTTGTTTTTTATACCAATGTTGCTGTTGCCAGTGTCACTAACCCTCAATATCTGCTGTATGTAACTGCCGACGAAATATCAAACTATCTGCTGTACTCTCAAATGTATATCAAGACTTTTTGTCAGTTTACCTTGAAGAGCAAACTTTCGTCTTGCGAAGGGCTTTATCCGCATTCATTGTTGCTTTCGAAACGATCGCTTTGGCTTTGAGTCCCGACATCCACTTTGCGCACTGACCTTAACCGTTTCGCCTACCTATCGACGTGACCAAAACAACGGAGTTTGGTAAACACTTCGTCTCTCTGGATTGTTTAGCTAATAACTCTGTGTGCGCACCTATGAAACAGGACGACATTTTCATAGCATCGAATGACTTATGCGGCCGGAATGGGGCTATATTCCGTGACACTCATACTATTCAGAATTTCTATCGTTGACCGGTGTAACCTGATATAATGAATTTCAGTTTGCTAGAGTTCACATTGATTGTCCGTTTTTCCTTGTCAGACGAGCCATCAAACTGGAATGATTTGATTAGGATCGATGTGCACACCAATACTAAGTTATGTAGTCGTGCTATATTTCATGCACAGCTCCCATAAGTTTAGTTGTTTGCGGTTGATTGAACGAAGCAGAAACAGGACGAAACATTCAAAAGCTGTATTTGAAATCTCACGAGTCTTCGCGAAGTTAAAAATTGAATTAAAATCGAAAAATGACTACGACAAAACTACGTAACTAGTCCTATTTCTAACAGGATGGGGCATTTCATTAAATATGCCACCCAGTTCCGAGGCAAAATGCCTGCCCTCGTGTGAGCCGCATCACACTCGCATCACTGAAGTGAAACGCTTAATCGCTGTCTCAGTCTGGCACTGTGATGTCCCCATAAAGTGCAAAACAACTCACATCACAGCGAGCAAATCCCCCAGTACCATTTTACTGCCAAGTTTCGCCCAAGACTATACAAACAACTATCACCATTGGTTACTGTCATTTAAAACGTGCTGAACATGAAGTGCGCTCATCAAGTCGGAAAACGCTTGAGAAATCACTGTGCTAATGTAAGCTTGAAATAGGTGACTGTTTTGAGAATGCCAAGATATGAGAGGATATCTTCACAGGAAACCTGTATTAAGTAATACATTTTCCCAGTGAGTACCATTCACCTCGTATAAATGTATGAAAGGTCCCTTGGCAACTCGCGTCCTGTAGAACGAGCAATATTTGGCTGGATGAGGTTTTTTCAAGGTTGTAAAATGTATTGCCTGCTCAGGTATCGTATTATTTCTGGCAACTAGGATGAAAACCACTCAGCTGGTGTACCAGTGAAGCACGCCTACATAGCAAATCGGTGCTACTTCAATGGTAATGAAGAGCATAAACTATCCCGAGCCAACATCAATAGTCCGCCACATGGTTGTGCAATAGACATCATTCGTAGGGTTATCATTGGTCAGTAGAATACAAATAAGGCACCCTTGTTCAACTGCGCTTCCCTCGGTAAGTTTATGCCACTACCGTGCATCGCTGAACGTTTTATACTATGGATCGCGTTCTTCGAAATGCCGGTTGAGTTTGGCGGATAAAATTACTGCGCAAAGAGTGCGTTCGTGGAGTTGCATGCATGACTGTTATTCTTGAGAGTGCTGTTGTATATGGGTTAGTCCAGTTCTTTTAGGCAAAAACACTTCGAACTATTCTTATACGGACTCGTTCAATTCCAGGCCAGTTTCGTGGTTTGTAGTTTGGTTTTGCTCTCCTCCTGTATTGCTACCTCAGGAGAAACGAGATCTTCCTGTAAAAGACAGATAGTTCGGTTCAGTCGGTGGAACGGTGCTCGGCCAACGTAAAACGGCCAAGGCTAAGCATCTAAGGGGTTACGGTATTGTTGGGAGGTGATCACACTAGAAGATTCTTCACTTGTTCAATTGTTGCAGGCGCATTCGTAGATTATGCGCGTCCCAGAAAGCACACATGACTATCATGTCGTAGAAGCGCGTGTTAAGGAACATTAAATTTGGTGGAATCAAGATTTAATCTTCAGTAAAATGAACATTCAGACGGATCAGACATTAAACCTGGATATTAGTTGTACTTTCAAGTGTACTACTGCCAGTCAGTGTAAAGCATTCTGCTCTCTGCTCCGTGAACTTATCCCAGCGCCGCCTTTCAACCGGGAAAACTTTGGTGACCGGAAAGATACTGAAAAGATGAATGTACTGGTTCTATAGTGTTGTGCTAATTAGCCATAAAATGGTACACACATTTTTTGGAATACACGAATAACTGTAGAGCAGAGTGTTCTGCCCCCTCCCCTCTCGAATGCCATTCAAGGATACCACACAATTATAAACCCTTCGATAGAGTGTGGTTGTCGCATATCCTGGTTGGTCATGATGTGGCATATAATAGTATCTCTATTTTTTCAGAGGGAGTAATACCAGTCGGTTATTATGACACTGTCGAGGTGTTGACCATTCGAGCTATTCTGAAATCCCATTGCACAGTAGACCAGCATACATGACTACTACCAGCGGAGCTTCTTTTGCACTACATTCGAGCACCAGGGAAATGACAGGCAACCAGCCCATCAAGTCTGGCAAATAAATCGATTTTTGTCCGGCAATACGCCGTATTTAATGTGGCGGAGAATTCTGAGCACGACCCACACTAAACAGTGGTTTCTGTCAACACACTTTAGTCGGATATGGAAAACACTAACAGTGCAATCTCATTGCAGAAGTTTTTCATATTCTTCAAGCCTACATGGACATTAAGGGTTTTTGTAAGCTAAAATTTGCTTTGCTCAGTTACGTGCGAAATTTCTGTCCGCTGTTAGAATTAAAAATGGTCGTTTGTTTGAAAAGTGTCCAAAAGTTTGGCCGACACTACTTTTGGGAGTGAAAGACTTTCACGTCACATACAATTCGGGTATAATCAGTAAGGTGGAATGCCAGTTTAAGCAAGAATCGGTGAACTTAGTCCTATCACGATCCCTCTAAAAGAAATGCAAAGTTCGAACGAAAGAAACCGGTCGTTAGTGTGTTCTTATAGCCTAAGCTGCACGTACGCTTTTTAAATTGTACCGAGACCCCTTCTACTATTTATTTCAAAGGTTATTTTCGTCAAAACGAGAGTTCCAACTCCAATACCTATCGTGACTTCATAGTGTGTTGATCTTTTTCTGCTCTGTTTTTTCCTAGGGATGGTAACTCTCAGGTTCAGGGAAGAATAGGATTGTTTCACCGGGAGCGGAATGTTTTGAAGACTTCTACCTGTCTATTTTTACTTATGTATTTCGTTTTCCCATACTACCGGGTGAGTCAGACTAATGTGCCATGATGAAGCCTGATATGGTTCGAAGTTTACAGTGAATGAGATAAGAAACTCATAAATACCGAATTATTTACCTCCATAAATTTATCAGTATCCTGGGTGGGCTTGACCATGGTTACTAATCTCAGCGTGCTTATCGTCTCCAACCTCATCACCTTCAGATTGGATTAGCGTCGTGCACACCAGTCCACTTTGCATTTGACACAATGAATTGTTCGCGCTTCGGGTTAGCGGACTGAAAGCTCACCATTTTGATCTTTGTTTACAGGTTGTTTTTCACTGCACTGGGTTTGCTATAAAATCGTCCTTTGTTTTTGCCTTTACACACCAGGAACAAATCCTCAGTTTAGACGTGTTCACCATCCGACTGGAGGGGACACTAGTGGACTGTGCGACCTTGAACGATTAAAATGTTTACTGATACCTCGTCGCACGCACTAGTTTCCGTTTTTCTCTGTCTCCGCCCCCGAGTGATTCAGCTAACAGTGTCGAACATTGTCTTCGTTTCTAGATCGCCTGAATGAATCATTCAAGTGCTTCAAAGTGTCTCTTCAGTTGCCGTCTGTGTACACTGCATGTGGACTGGTTCGGACAATCCACTACTGGCTGTGAAACGCAACCTGGTGGTGATCTTGTTTTTTCTTGTTACTCTCACAACAAATTTAGTTCGTTGAGTGCGACAATTGTCCCGTGCAGGTGTGCAAGGTAGAATATTATCTAATGCCTCGCGTCTGCGCCAAGGACGAATTTGGTTCTACGCTGAACACTCGTATTACAGTTAGCCTGCCTCAACATGAATCACTTAGAACTTCTGGACAGGACCATCCTATCCTAGGAATCAGTTATAGTGAAAAAGATAGGAGATGAGTAAACGGGAAGCGTCAATCACTTATGAAAGTATGAAGTAGTTTCAGGTCTCTATCACACTGAGGTTTCCTTACCTTCAGATTGCTGGTATTTAGTCGAGTGACTGCTTTTCGCATTGAGACAGAACGGCGTTTATGGATATCTGCAGATCGCAGATATTTCGGAGCTGTGTTATTTGTCTTAGACTAAGTGTAGATTTGGCTATTCTGTCGCAATTTTTGTTGATCCCTTTGTTTGTATGATACCCTCGCACTAGATAAGCAGGCTTTTACTTGTCCTATACATTCTTTCAAGACCAGTGTGCTATCACTGTATGATTTCTCGGAAACACTCAGAACTGTTACCTACAATGTGCGATTATCCGTGTCACTTTATTATTGGTGCGTGCCAGATGGAACAAAGTGCCGATGATCTATATTTGAAATCAACTTCCACTACACATCTGCGATGCCACGTTGTGGCTGACTGGCAAATATGGAAACCCCCTTGGCTTTTTATCGCAGCGACAGACCACATAGCTTACATGAGGCGCACTTTACGGCCGAGATACCGTGCTTGATTTCGAAAAACGTCTGTGGTCTATGACACACTGAACTGCATAATTAACAGACCGATGGTGTCTCCGTGATCCGTATGTTCGCTCCGTTGTTAGAGCGACGGTGATCGACTTCCGCTTCCTTAGTTATTGCTGTGTCAAGCCTTGAAAAATTATCCTCATAAATATCCTATTTTCACCACAGCCCCGGTGAGTTTTCGCGTTTTTTCCAGGAAAAGTATTTGAAAGGAAATTCTAACAGAATCTCACTTAATCTCAAGCGGTTGGTACACATGGACAATCATTTATCGTTAATGATGGGCATAGTGCCCTCAAGGATTGCTTCAACTTCATTTTCACCCTAAGTGAAGATGCTGTAATTTCAGCTACAGTTCATTCAACTTCAAGTACGTTCCACCTGTTCGCCTTGTCAGGACTCTCCGAATTCTCAGTGTAGCTGATGATGCTCTACGAATATGTGTTTTATGGTCTGAAGCAGACCCGTTGTGCCGGAAACTGGAAAAGAGGCAGATGCTTTGAATATATCGGTGTTATGGTGGGTACACGTGAAATCACATTAGTTTCATCGGAAGTTTAAGTGACAGTAGTTAACTTTTATAATTATCGTGATATTTGGCCACAAATTTGTAATTGTCCATTGTGACTCGATTCATCACATGAGCTCAGGTATGACATTTTACACTGGTTGAAGAGTGGCTAAGGGGAAGGCCCTGTCTGAATTCCTTCACTTGCTGTGTCCTACGATCTGAGGAGTTGAATCTTAATGGAGTCGTGTTAACCGAAGGAAGCACGAGTCCTGAGGTACTGCCAGATTCCCCAAGCCTAGACAGGAGCAGTCGAGTTGCTGACGTTGGATTCGAGTAACGGACCTTCCGGTCAGTAAATTCGCGCCTTAACTGAGCCATCTCGATCAGCAGTGGCGGCAACTTCAGCATTGCATGATTTCTTCCAATCGTGTCCAGCTAGGCTTTGAACAGCTGAGTACTGCTTGCAAGGTAGCAAAAGCCGTTGTTGAGAGCAGTCTGCTAACTCCACATGCCTACCGAGGGGGTATAACTTTTTCTTTGTTGACATCTACTTGGAGCCACAGATGTGAGTTGAGTCTCATGTAAGTAACAAAAGAGAATTTATCCAGTACTACTTCATGGTAGTCGTATTCGCTGGTGGTATTTCAACGGGTATTGCGCAGATGGGCTCTGGTTTCACTTATAACCAGCCAGTAGCTGCTAAACTGCTTCGGCATCAAAAAGTGACAAACATCTGATATTTTTACGAAGACCATGGATCTGAGGAAGATCAATTTCAGTTCATGAAATGCACGCATTTGCAAACGAATTTGGATTTTACTAGAGACCCAGCTAAAACTCAACTGATTTCCCATTTTATGATGCTCTTCATCTAAATGAGCTGTATAAAGGCAACCTCCTGCTTCCGTTGGCATGGTACTCGAGATTTCGCAGTATATTTCCTTCGGAGGACACCATCCATAAGGTTGCTGAAAAATGTTTAACAACCCACGGCTGGTTTTGCCCTTCTCGAGGCTCATCAGTTAGACGCAATCCCCGAGTTTTTGACAATCTTTTGTTCTGCCTGAATCCAAATTGCGCGCAATTCGGAACATACACTCATCTGTAGTTAATTTATATTTACCGGAGACTGCGCCTACCTGATGAGCTCCAAGAAGGGTAAAACTGGTTGTGGGACATTGAAGGGTCCTCTCGTATGAGTAGAGTCCCTTCAAAGAAATTTCAATTCCTCTTTTTTCTTGGAAACCAATTTACTGATACACGGTCCGAAGGAAGAGTATGGGAGCTACGTTTTATATAGCGATTTCAGAATTGTTAGTTTCAACAGATATGTGATTTCCTAACCTTTGAACTAATCTAACAATAGGAAGGAGCGATGATTTGACTCGACGAGTCGCGATTAGGGACTTCAAGAACTGTCCGTTTTGAGGCTTCCACTTATACGCATGCCTTTCCTCAGACATTATTTGTAAGTTTCTCACCCGAAAAGTAAGAGAATAAAACCAGTTTCAATGGTGATGAGTAATTACCATGCCAAATATTTTTACAAAGCTAAGTAAAGTACACACCCTTTCTTCTTGCTGGCTAGTGAGTCCACAATTTTCGGGCAGTCCGGTGTCAGTATTTCGAACTAATGACTTTCAAAGAATCATAGTAAGATATTATTTTTTCTTCCTGATTACGCTGCATTGAACCGAGAAACCTTTGGACGTTTTATTATCGTCATTTTCCATGCTGGTTACGATCTCTTCAAGCGACATTCTGTTCTGTTTCAGCAGGTGGATTAAAGGGTACACCAGCTGTTCCTGAGTATGCGGGCTAGGAATCTCACTACGGTTGTCTACCAAACATTTGATACTTTCTACAGCATAAAATTAAAGGAGCTGATTGACAGACAAACCTGGCCCCGGGCAATCTCGCAATATCGGACGGAATCCTGAAAGCTTGCTTTTGATAGCCAATGTAACAGCAGCCTAATTGACTTTGGGGAAAATAGCCTAAATGAATCTGAGAGAGGTGTTCACGTCGCCTTCAATGATTTGATCTAAGGTGGCTAAATTTAGTGAAGACTGTATGACAATTTTTTCAGACAACCAGACAGGTTTGGTACCTTCTTCCATGTCTATGTGATTTCGCTGCTGAGGCCCGATTGGGTGGTCGTCTTGGATTGGACAAGAGACGCACGGATAACGGGGATCGCTTACTCCAAATGTGTGCCGATCACAGACTGTTTCTTTGCAGTACGAATTTCCGGAACAGCGGAAATCGCTTGACAACGTGGTGCCCACCAACAAACCAGCCCCGAATCCAAATAGACCACATCGCCGTCAGTTATCGGTGGCGAGGGTCGATCAC
>SJOL01005092.1:87631-175594 GCA_004794785.1 Opisthorchis felineus | reverse complement strand
CAGACTGTCTGATTGAGCGCTTGGAGGTGTAGGCACCTCAGAACGCTTGACATAAGCCAGCACTAGGTCCCCTCCCTCACCCACTATTTTTCTCTTCTCTTCACTCTAGGGCTTTAAATATAATTAGACGAACCTTTGGTTGTACGGCAGTGAAGCATCAGTGTCAACACTGATGTTGCTGTCTGTCTTTGATGATGTGATTTCGCCATGTACATTCACGCTCACTGCAGTTACTGCTTACTACAGCTGCGCTCGCACCGTTAGGAGATTCTCACACCCACCTTCTTTGTTCATTTTCGGAACCATGGATCGATTCTCCTAAGTTTCAACGTATTGGACTATGCTGCAACATTTCCTTTGTGCCCGTCATACCAGTGCTGCATTCGTGGCTTCGGGTCTATACACCGGGCCTCGGATAGTGAGGGATAGAATATCGCGAGAATTACGGTGGGGATTTTTGCGGGAGTCTGCTGGGGGATGAAGTTGCCGTTATATCGAATGTCAGTACAATGGAACGATATTTTATTACGAGGGTCTCTTGTTAGCCTCATTTGTTTTCACCGATTATATTGCGATAGGTGGTTCGTTTTACGCTTAACATGTTTCACTCGATCCACGCTGCTTCTTGCCGCGCTGTTGACTGTGTCGAGGAACCTAGTCGTACATTTTGTTGCGTCAACGTAGTCTACCTTAGGTAGGTGCAGTACTGCACTGGTCAATGACAAAACCATTTTGAACAGGCTTATATTTCTGCGTAGGTCCTGTGATTTTGCATAGATATCTGTAAGGATCTGGTGAGAATTCCGCATTCACAAGAAACTTTGACTTATAGCTTTCGATCAGGGAACGCTGTCCATGCTTTTGTGGACCGTTACAGATGACGGTCGTTCACGACTGTCATTTCGGCACATGTGACCGACTCCTAGCGAACCACAGACAGGATGAACACAGCAACCAAGTATTTTGGGTTTGTTTCGGAAGCAGCCCCCTCATTTGTAACACGTTTGCAAAAACCGCTAGAGGTGACTAGTGACTTCCCTGAATGGTAGCCAGTCTCTGGTGTCTGCATTTCGATAGGGGTAATCCCAAATTAACATTCTACAGTTAGTCACGGCTTTATCTCCAAAATTAGACCTTTCGATCAGCCACCTGGCTTCCCATTATCCTTTTTCTTAGATTCATCTTACTTACTTACTTAATTTTGAAATGCAATTTAACCTGGTTAGTGTTCACGTCCCTTTTTTCAAGATTTTCATCATGTAATATGAACTGGGTTGTGTTATTGTTTTTAGTCAGTTTCAGTTTATCAACTGTAACCCTCATGGCACAAATACGTTCACTCTTTCGCCGTGGTTTTTTACTAGGCAATAATCAGAATGATGAGATGTTGAATGACGTGGCCTAAATCATTTGCTGTTCAATCGTTCAACTTTAGGGATGGAGTAAGAACCGAGGCAGCCAAATGATGAAGACTAGCTTTGATGCCGGAGCGTCATTGGCTGCAAGATTGAATGGCGTCTGTTAGAGTCGTCAACCACTGATATGTTTTATATCCGGGTCTCGTTTTAGTGAGATTGCACTTGAAAACACGATTACGTTTACTGGTCGATACTTCCGTAACTCCTTATCGAGTTGTACACTGACTACCTTGGGTTTACTTTCATATGATATATGGCCGGCATAAAATGACTCAAGCAGACATTTTTTATTTTCATTATTCGCATATCGAATTGCAAGGAATATTCGAAGGCACCTTTCAAGAATCCTAAAAGGTAGCAAAATGCAAACAAAACAGTGGGACACTTGGTGGTCATAGGGAATGAGAATTCACACATATGAGGTAATCAGGAGCGATTGGACCGGTAGGCATCAACCCGAGTCTTGAACAGTGGTGGGTTATGTGTGTCAGGAAAACACAGCAAAAGAGCCGTACAGTTCTGACAAGAACGGGGACGGGAACGTTAATGCGCGGCATCTGGATTTCCAACTGGGAAGGTTTACTGGGAGTGGTAATTTGAGTTCCACGGTTAAGTGCTTAGAAAGGTCAGGCCTGTCACATGACTGGGATAAGACGGACCGCTGAGAGGGGTAGGAAGTGGGTTTCGGATGGTAGAATCGTCTGCAAAGACATATATTTGGTCAGAAATCGTTGAAAATAAGTTGTATGTAAGCAGCAAAGATAAGATAAACTACGGGAAATGTTAGAGCTTCTCAGTTGACCTCGTGGACATTGAAAACAATCCTATCTAGGTGAACTTGTTGTGTCTGGTCCGTTAACCAGCTTCCAACTATTTTCTTGAAGGAACCTACTCACAAGGTTGTTGAAAGGTTCGACAGCGCACAACCGGTTTCGCTCCTTTGTGGCTCATCAGGTTGGCACAGTCCCCGAGTTTTCATCAATCTTATATCCTAATTGAACCTAAATTACACGAAATTAGCGAACTTCCCAATTTGGTCTTAATGAGAGACTCAACTGAGTTCAAGCTGAAATCTTCAACTGAATATGCTGCACACAGGCCGCCTCGTGTTTTATTTAGTACGATATTAGAGATAGTGAAGTATGTCTTCTTGAAGGAAAGTACTCATAAGGTTTCCGGGATTCCTTTTCATCGGGGTAGATCTCAACATTTTGGATAAAGGGTTGCTTGAGATTGGACGATACTCTTTTGGGTCATAAGGAATACCTATTGAATTCTTCATGTAGCGGGCGCAACAATAGTGGACAGGAATATTTGAGAAAGCGACGACGATTGTGGTGAGTTCCAGGGTTACATTTTGGGGCAAGGAGGTGGGACATGGTCCGATTTGAAGGGCTTCAGTTTGTTTGGAGGAAGGATAGGTCGGCGACCTTTCCTTCTGGTAATTGCGAGTAGAGTAGAGTACCGAGTAGCTGAGGGGTAAACTAAAGCGAATTTGAACAAACTTGTGATAAAACTTCAGGCGAAAACCTGAGGAAGCATTTCCGCTGCTTTATGTGACAGGATATAACGTCACTTTGAGAATCTGGAATGAGGAGAGCGAAAGAATGTAAATTAAAGCCAACGGCTTTCGTCAAACTTCAGAGGGTGTACCAGACAGTTGATCAGTTGTGCGATCAACGAATATATATACCTAGTTTGTTGCTGGTGGCAGTGCAGCAGCTATGCACCCTCATATAGTCGGAATGTACGTCTAGGGAGAGCTGCATTCGCCAGGGTCTACACGATCGATTTTTTCACGCACCTCCCAATTCTGTGGAGAAAGATGTGCCTGTTTTGAAAAAGTGAGGGGTAGATTGTAAGGTATCATATCAAACAGAATTTGTTATGTGTTCAGTTTAAGCTGAAGTATGATTCGAACTGAAAAACTCTCTAGGATAAGAATCCAGGAATTGTCTCACACTATTTGAGTCAGGTGAAGGATAGCTTCAGAAGATTCGACGGTGAAATGAGTGGGCAATGCGCCTGGTTAAAACTAGTAATGATAGCAATAGTAATAACGGCAATAATGATGATAAGAGAACCCGCGAAAGGGCATATAAGCTCACGATGCACCAGTCGGGATGGAAAGTTGAGAAGATCCTGAAGGCCTTCTGAGAGTCGTTGACACGGTGTAGAATTCACATTTGGAGAGAGAATCTGTGTTGGGGAGTTAATAAGTGTGTGACTTTCTGTCTCAATTCCTGCTGCTGTAGGTGTGCATCAACCAAACAAGCCGATCAATTGAGTTGGGATCAACAGCTTGGCGGCATGATCTGGCTAGGACACCTTCGCAGTAGAAATTCACTCCCCAGAAAGCTTGCAGTGTTCCACTGTCAGTGGAAGTCAGAAATGCAGCAAAAGCATTTACTCAAGCTTAGTAACAGTAACTGGGAATATGGAGTGCAACTATCCACGAATGGTAATGAAGGGATGGAGAAGGAGAAATGGGTGCAGGTGCTTCCATTATTAAGAAGGATGTGGCGCTGGAGAGAGCAACTAGGAAACTGAACTTGATTGATGTGTTGTGAGGGACATGACAAAGGGAATGGAGGATAGTGGCATGATTAATTGAGTGAAGGTTATCGCTGAAATTGCGGATGCGGATTAGATGTGCGACTAGGGCGAGTATTACGTTATAAGTGATAGCCAGCAAACGGACGTGGCATTGGAGTGGCAGGCCGTATAAAACGATGGCTTGAGCAGTGGTACTGCCCTGGGTGGTAGCTCTAGCTACCTACCATATGCAGAGTGCGTTCCCTCAACAGCTTGGCCGACTTAATTTATGTGATGTCACCTGGTGTACTTCAGCAGTGTTGAGGTAAAAAACCATCAGTATGGGTTATAAACCGGGTCACAAACCGGAAGTTCTGATGTGTAATTTGCGCATACTGTCTATGAGTGTAATCCGCTAATCAGCATGGATTGACAGTCGATAATATTCCCTACGTGATGGACAAGCCGGTGTCACTGATACCGTAGGCTTTGGATGGTAGCAAAAGCTGATCAGTTGTTCCCAAACCTGGAAATGGTTTCGTTTGCGGACAGACGGCTGTGACTTGCGCATGAATTCGTCCGGCATATCCTAGGGCTAATGAGCGGGTGTGGGGTTTAGCTTTACTACCACCCAAACTTTCTTGTAACGCTTTGCGGTTTGTAATTTTGACGCGTATGTCAAACCGTGCACTCAAAGTAGTAGACTATTTGCTCATTCGCATCGCCGAAATATCAGACTGAGAGAAGGAAATATTGTCAACGCAATCATTATCCGTGAGCAAAGGTCCTTCCATAATTTTTCCACTAGGCTGGAGATTGCTTTCAATACAGCGCTCCGCCGGTATAAGGAAACGATTCCAATAGGGATATTTCCTAGTGAAATAAGAACGGTAAGAACCGTTCTCAGTATCTGCTGCAGTTTGCCAACAAAAATCTAGTTCTGTTCCCTTGTTTTCAACAGCTGTTAATGAAGTGTGAGCAAAATTTTCATTGTAAGTTGAGTTCACGCCCCAGGTGTACTCTCGTATCTCATATATTCCAGTGTACTAATATGATCGCTTGTTGTCACCTATCAATAAGGATAATTTTATTTCCGTTTTTCGTCTGTAAACTGTATGCAAATGGTACGATGTGTTTAACAGGTTTCCTTCATTAGTAAATGCACAAAGGACAACCACGCGTTGATAGGTGTTCCGATCAGTTTACTGGCATCAACTATTTTTTACTTCGCTGATAGGCCCGGTCATCTTTGCATTGTAGGCTGTAATTTTGAAACGTTATAAAACTGGACAATGTCGATCATTTTCGGCAACTGCTGTATGTCATCCCGATGTCCTTATTTAGGGCGACGGGGCTAAGCTTACTGGTTAATTGGTCCACACTTCCGTGTTAGATTGTAGAATAACCTTTAGGCCGTTTCGTCCACACGTGTGGATGAACGAAAAGAGTCTAACTAGGCGAACGGTCAGTTGATTTGAAACGTGTATCGCCGGCGTAATCTACGTAATGCAAGTGCTCGTTTTACTACGAAGGAGGTATTCTTTCAGAAGTCGTTCGAGGTACCTCAGCATTGCTGACAGATAAATTAATGTCACCGAGTCGTTGTAAACGAAAACTTTCCATGCTACTGAACCAGACATGAAGGATTACCAAGGCGGTAATTGTTTGAGCCAAATGGCTTCTATCCAGTGTAAAGGAATGTTATTGGTCAGATCTTGGCCTTTTATCTACTTTCATCGGTTGCCATCTAAAACTCTCTGTACTGGAAACGTACTCCCCTGTATTGGAACAAGATTAAGCGTATTAAATCAGAAACCCCATGCCCCACTTCCCCCCCAAAAAAAACGGAATGTGTTGCAATATGACAGTGGGAAGGTCGGCACCTCAGAAACGAATAGATATAGTTAGTGTGGTGTTTCTTGAGAGTAAAGTCGACATCTTCTGACCTAGAATGTCTCTTGAATGATTTTGAAGCATACCTGCTTACGATAAGATTGTTATGGGGGAGACGTCTGTTTCGTAAAGCTTGTTTCCTCAATTGGATAGTTTATCCGTCGCTTTTTTCACGAAAGCCTTGTGTTCAACCCAGCTCCACTGATTTTTCATCTCAGGATTTTTTTTACTTCCAACAGTCCTGAGACTTTTGTACTTCTGTTCCTGTTGAAGGTCTCAATGTTTTTCTACCCCACCAGGAACACAGCGTATAACCCAGTCTGCTTCATTTCATCATTTGGTGCAGCTTCTAGGTTTCCTTGTGGTTCACAATGAGCATCTTTCAGGGGCTATTAACGTGAAAACTCGTGTGCTAGCTCCTGATGTACTCTTGCTTCCTCGTATAATAGGTCTGAAATAACTTCGGAGCAGACGAAATTCTTTTCTGCATATTTATGGATCGGACGTGATTTCCGGATTACAAACTACATTCTTTTCTACAAAGTCACATTACAAATTAAGGTAGTCGAATTCAATTTTTTTACACAAGCACAATATTATTTTTAGGATGGTAGGCAGAGAGGATACTGCATTTATATTCCAGTATTTTTATGTGTTTAGATAGTGCCGTACGGAAGAGGAGAATTTTCAAGTCACCTTTAGAGTAAAATTTTGTTTGATGTTTTGGTTTTTGCACAGTCCTTAATACTGATGATGACAAACCAGACCACGGAGAGACGTGGTGACTACCAGATGCCATGGGCAGGACGAAAGTTGCGTAAGCTCGTATAACCCGGTGGCTGCTAGAATCCGTGAGGTGTACACCATCAATACTTCTCAAACCCCGGTAAACATGTACATAGGCCCACTCTAAAGAGACCATCAACAGGGACCGACCAGGTATGGTATCCTGTGGATGGGAGCAACCAAACTGTTCCTTTGTGAGAGGTGAACCACCATGTTCCCACATTTTATTAAGAATACCTCCTACAAAAGACCTTTTTGTAGATTTCTTGAACTGCTTTTTGACAGGAAAATCTTGCCCAGAGAATAGTACATTTGGTCGACTTTGGGGCTAGTACAACAGTTTAGCACTGGCGTACGCTTCAACGCTGTGACCAAAAGTGGTATATGGGTGTGTGGCGAACCATCATTCGGTCTTAACGCGATTGTACAACAATAAGCATCGGCACCAGGTGTTTATCACTGGATACAAGCGTCACCTGTTAATTCCTTTAGTTTTTCAGTATAATACCGCACTACGGAACACCTTCCCACACACATATGGACAAATACATACTGTGTGCTTAGATCGTAGACCGATCGATTTACCTCCTCGAAAAGGTGCTGTAACTTTGTCTTGCGAGTACTGAATCCGTTTAAGTCTGTAATTCAGGGCAACACTTTGAGTGGTTTGTGTCCACCGAAGTGGCAATCATTTAGGTCCTTTCTGAGTGGAATTAAAAACGCATCGACGCACTGTCATCGTAGAGCGGCTGCGACTGAAGATGAGTTCTGAGTTCAGTGAGAAAACGAAGTTAATCAAACCGCGAATAAGCGAACGTAGAAGAATTCCAGTTCATGATGGCGAAGAGATGTGATAGATGTGTTTCGACAACCTTGCAAAAACTCAGACGAGTCGAGAAATGCAGCAAATTAATCTCACAACGCCACCGTTGAAACGACATAATTCCATAGTTTTAACTTTCAGTGTTGAAAGCCACAGATCGCTGATGCCCAAACTTTTCTGTCCGCATAGTTGCAAAGGAGAACTGTACTGAATTCGTATCCGTATCCACTGCTTCGGATGGTCCTGGCCTTTCTGTTCGTGGAATAAGGTTTTGTCTAGCTATTGTGACCTCTTCGTAGAATGCGCTCTGACCCCGTCTTATTGGAAACACACGTTCCATTGAGGAAATAAGGGCTAATAATACGGGTTTGTGAACTCTATATCATACTCAGATCCTTGTGTTAAAATGGTTCTGCGCTACAGGTGGTGGGCGGGCTTGTTGGAGACTGTTTTTGGGCCTAATTTGTTCATATTAGTAATAGTATCGTCTCTCAGGAGAAAGGGTCGGTGCACGCAGGGGCGAAGAAACCAGTCAAGATACCACAAACGCTGATGCTCCTGAGTCCGTCTGAGTTCCTGTTCTCGGAATAAGTGCAATATTTCTGCCCCTTCAAAATTCGCCGCACACTGTTCATCGAAATGTTCAACTCTACAGCAGTTAGTCGACTGGAATGTCGTCGGTGAATTTTAACACTTTGATAATGTAATCCTGTAGGTTTATTACCCAAACGCGAAAATGATTAATCTCTCTTACGGTTGTGATAACCTCTTGAAATGTGGCGACTTTTCTTGAACACATTTTGTTCTGAACAATGAAGTTGTTTACAAATGGCGAGGAACCTGGTTATCCGAAATCGAACCATTAAGATGTTGGTTACAAAGCATGCACTGACAGGCGATGCAGTAAAATTTGCTCCATGTAGGCTATCCGGCCGTCTGTAGGGGGCTAGAGTCAGGTGGAAAATCGCATTTACATGTCACCCGAATTGTGTCATTTTCAGTCAGTCACAGTGAATATGAGAGTGAAGTAAAACGCCATCCTAATCAGATATCGCCTGAAAGAAATTTCCACCAACAAATGGCCGGTCGCAGATGGCAGGTCTTAGCCTTGTCGTGCAAATCTAATGCTGATGGCACATAGGTTGTGTGCCCAAAGTATGATTTCCCGATTTGTATTTCACGGGATGTCACTACAAACAACTGGACAAAGGACAACACGATGCACACAACTAACATGTCTGCGTACACGGTATTGTAACAGATTTCATTATGTGAGGTTATTCTGCCTCAAGTAAAATACTGATTATTTCTGTGAACTGACGACACATGGTTGATTTGGAATACAAGGCTACTGAAAAATAGTTCACAAGACCTCATATCATGATTGGACAAATGAAGCATTCAACTGGACTTTGTGAATCATATGGATGAAATTTATGAATAACTTTCCACCTTAAGTGAACCTTACATGATCTTCTGTCAGGCAGAAGAATGAAGCAATGTGGTGTGTCAGCCTGGTACAACAACGCGTGATTTTGCGGATCCCGCTACTTGTTGGACCTGTCAGAAGCGTACTTATCCAAACAGCTTTTTGTCAGTTCAAGGGCCACAATGTTGCGAGAAAGCTCGTTATGCCCGGTTTCCTTTCATAATCGGCAAACTGATAGTTTGCAATGATTGTGTTTTTAGGAGAATAGGCACTTTGAGATCCAAATGCTCATTGCACACTTGTTACTCGGGACGTTTCATTGTGTACTTACCTAGTGCGTGTTTCATTTTGCAGACACGGGACGAACACCCATTGCGTGCAGGTCTCTCTCTTGTCCAGCCGTTTGTCGCCACGGTCGCGGCAAGGGAGTCCCATTCTTCCTGCCAAAAGTGCTTATCCTTCCAACATATAAGCTCTGGTTCCCGGTCTTTTCTACCTGATCAGCAGTCTGCTGTGCATTTTCCTGTTTCACCATCTTCTCATCAGATACCCTTGCCGCAACTATCCCCGGGAATAAATACAACGCAAGGTAAGTTTGGTGAAATATTTTTGAGAGGATTTCGAACAGTTTTTATCAGTTCTGTCAACGCGCACTATGTAAAAGTGGTGTTTACAATCCAAATCTATCCAACTCAGGTATTTAAATACTATTTGATTCAGGGGCTCTGGAAGAGCCCTTCAGCCGGCTGAAGAAAGACCTGTTTGTAGCAAAGACGATAGAACAAGTATGAATCGCATGGACAGTCAAATGCTGGCATTCTTTGAAAAGTGTCATTCTTCCAATGATCAAGACCTACTTCTTACAGAACTTGTTCATATTTGGCCCGCAAATGTTATGAGACACTAATATGCATCTCGCTACTGGCGTCTCAGCATGTGCAGGCTAGAACTGCTACTGATTGCTTGGACAGTAAAATCATGCTTGATGGTACTCTTTGAAATGATACAGTAGTACTAATAACCTTGGGGATAACGTTGATGTACGAACCGACGATCAGAAGTGCGATTCGGTGAGTTCGGCTCATGCTTTCATACTAATACTCGGGTGTGACTGGATGTGTGTAACCAATTTCAGTGATTTCAGGTGCGAACGGTATTTTACTGGAACGCCCCCTTACTGTTAGGTTACGGCACACCCATCCAGGTGGCTCAGTGTTTAATTGGTTGAATGGTTTATCCATCTAATTCCCGAATGAGCGGCGTCACTAATCTAGCTTTCACTTTAGCAATGTAATGCCATTGACCTTAGAATCTGTGATACACTGAGATGAGTGAGCGATTGGAATTCCAAAGTAGGGCGGTGATGCCTTCCCAGACAATGGTCGCGACGCGCCATGACCTCATGTAAAGCACATGGTTGCCACTGGTAAAAAATGAATACATCTCCCAGATATGGCATCCCTTCGGGGCATAGCTACCATATTGTTCGAAAGAAGCACGAGGGTTGAGATGCTGCCTATTTGCCCAAGCCTAAACAGGAGTAGTCGAAAAGTCAAGGTTGAGTTTGAGCCATGGGCCTTCAGGTTAGTAGCCTCGCGCATTGACTGCTGAGCTACCTCGAGCTATTAATTCGATTGCTATTACTGTCATTACCGGTAGTGTCTGTAGCGTTGCACTCCGTCATGAACAACAGCGGTCCCTTTCGGCAGTGGGGCGGAAGGTTGCAAATTGTGGAGCCGAACTCATTGTTGATAGAGCACTGAATATGATTATGCAAACAGTAAGAACGTAGAGTAACAGATTTGCGAGGTAAATTTCAACAGAAGGGAACAAGATAATGGTCATTCAATGAAAACGGACGGTTGCACTCAGAACAACGAATCGATTTTCCTTTTGGCTATGCGAAGAAGGATCTTCACCCTTTGATAAATTAACCTGGACAATCATTGACTCGTTTTATTTATGATACATGGATCCTTAAATACTCTGATAAGCGCTGGCAGTGTTCACTTCACCTTCAAAGTTTCATCAGTCCACATTTTGCAAATTCCCTATTTTCGAACTCCCGGTGCACTTCGGAAATAGTCTGCTTATGACCGCGACCGAATAAATGTGTCTGAGAGTAACATCGATCAAGTGCTCAATATGTGGCAACTGCATGAAATACTCCCTTCATTGGTTGGAACTATCATTCCCATAGTTCGGTCATACAATTAGTTAGCCACTTGGAGTCGCTATCCAGCTTTCGCACAGCTAAAAAATGTTCCGGCGATCGCGAGGCAACTCTCTAATGGGATTAAAACAGTTGATCTGTTTACGACCACTTATGATTGTGGGTGTAACTAACACGCAAAAGTTCGTCATTTCGTATTTCTGCTTGCCAATACGGATGATATTAGTTAGTCAATTAGCGAGTCAGCGAATCAGAGGGGAGATAGGCGTTTTGTCCATCATAAGATATAAACAGCCTGATTGTCGTCTCACTATGTTTCCGCAACAAACGGTTTTCCAAAGAAACTGTGACCGGATGACAACGCAACGTGCGATGGATGTTCGGACTGTTAAAAGTTTTCTGCTTAAGCACACGTTTATTGTAAATGAAACTGGGTTGGTATTTGAGGTGTATTTAAGGATAACGTGTACCAGAGGGATCATATAGTTCGCCGATCAGGATGGTGTCAAAAATCAGCGTCGTGTTTCACGTTTCAAGAAGATATTGGTTTGCTGGCCTGTCAAAATTGAAGAAGCCTGAATGAGATACTCAGCCGATTTTCCAAAAAATATCTTCCATGATGAGAGGTTGATGAGGAACCAGAGTCTAACATTATACAGTCACGGAACTTGCCGTAAAACAAGGAGTATGGTATAGCCTGCCTGACGGATTATTCATTTAAGTACCTAGAGTTGCAAAGGCTCTGTTGCTGGTGTGACTGTGACTGTCTTCTAGTTACATATGGGCTTCGGTCGCGACCTTATCTTGGTGTGATGCTTGATTACTTTCGGGTCTCACTGGGTTATACCATGATATTCGTTTAACGTGCGAAGGATTTCCAATCAAGATTGTTAATATCTGATGCCATAAATCATACAGCGATTGGTGACTTAGTCCCTAACGATAGGGCGATTTTGGTAATTCCACAGCAATGACCGCTGCATTACGGCCACAAGCTTATACAACTCAACAAGAGGCGTTGAATGTGCAGGTTTAAATATACCAGCGCTGATGTCAATTTAATATTTTTACCGGATCAAAACCGTGAACTATTGGGCCCAGCGTTGGCTGCAGCCCTTTACACCGAATGTCGTAAAGCAATCTTCGGATAAAATACCAATTGGCAAAGTGGTACGAGCGAGCCTACCAAAGATTAGTCCATGTGGTCAGATTGAGAAACCGGACGACATGGCTGCAAACTGATGACAATGACACTAGTGCTTCTCGTGTGTACTCGGGTTGTCTGACTGAATGTCCGAAATGTAGGCACCTCATAATATTTGCAGCAAACTTGACAGGCCCTCTCACTTCATTTAATTTTGTGACTGCAAGACTTTCTTCAACTAAATTTTGTACGATTGTACGTTAGGGAAGCACTTATTTTCAAATCATTGGTGGTTGTGACGAAAAGGACTTCCCACCGAAAACGTTTTAAAGCCAGCTATCCTTCCGTCGGGACGTAGCATGTATTGGTGGTGCCTTTAATTCCAAATAGCGAAGCGTTTGCTAGCGCCCGGTTTTGTGTTAACCCGTTGTTCTTTTTAGGTTACGTTCTTACGTGTGTTTTTCTGTTTACGTGGATAAACCAACCACACATTTAAGTCCGAGAACAAAGCTAAAATGTTCCTGAAGAGAATATTCTTAAGATTTGGTTGGTTCTGCAGACGATGTTTTTTTATTCAGATTCGCTACGTGGATTGGCTGTCAACGATGCGGTTTTCCAAAGTAATTGTGCGACTTATGCATTTAATTTAGGTGTGGATTTTACTGTCGGAACCTTCCCACCACAAGTCTGAGTTTTAGTTTTGAGTGATCTTCAAACCCTACAAAATAAGACTTTCATTATTCGGCCAAGATTCACGTTTTTTTGTAATTTTTCAGAGGAGCGACTTCTCATAAAAACCACACACCCGACTTTGATTTATTCACCCAGTTTATTATGCACGCATTTCCGCTATACTTTTTTGCTCTCCTGGGGAAAGAGGCATTTTATATCCCCTTACAACAGGACTATCACTGCATTATTCCCGGGTAATCACATCGCTTTCATAAGTTCTTCTGGTAAGGTTTTAAATCGGGTGGACTCGTTTCAGTCCAAAACGTTTTGAGTATGTGAGCGAAAACAAGTAGTCTAAAAACAGCATCTTTTATTTTTTTATTGTAATATAGGTGTACCCATGGCATCCACACCTATGTCAACGTTTCGCCTGGCTAAAGCTACCTCAGACTCCTGTGACCCTCCCGATTCCGATATGCTTTCCTTTCGCAGAGGAGATGTGATCGTGGTAAGCCTTTTCTATTGGTTATTGAATGTCCACATTTTATACACTTTTGGGGTTATTACGATAGCTTTGTACGTGGGTATTCTAGGTATTCACCAAATTAACCAAGCCTACTGGTCCGCCCACGAACTGAGATCATATCCAATACCGCATGTCCAGACCATTTATTAAAATGGGTTGTCCATGGGTGAAGTAGTGACTGTACACGTCATCTCCACTGCGCTGAAGATATAACAAAGACCTCTCCCGAACTGCACTTCTCCCAGGCTCTATATGCTGTGGTGACTGCGATAAGCGCCGTGATTATTTTTGAATATAAAAGCAAACCAGATGGATCGATAATTATGGTCGGCTAACTGTGGACATCCCACAAAATTAGTGCACATGACACCAGATTTTCGTGTTGTGTAGAGTCTTCTTGTGTAGGAAGTTGGGTAAACCTCTGATACTGTGATGTTCAGCTTGAAAACTGAGTTGCACCTCTCAAAATGCTGTAGCCTTACAAGGATATGATTCTTTTGCGTAACCTGGAATGACGGGATTCAGCGATTTATGCATTGCAGACTGCAGACTGAACTTATTTTGCGATCCCGAATTTTAAAAGGGAAGTCTGGTCGTGCTAGTACTGGATAGGTTACTGCATATGATACAGCTGCTATCCACTTCTACGCATAGGTAGATTGGGACTGTATAAACTTAACTAAAGAGTCTACTACGAAACACATTCCAGTACAACTCGCATTCGTTTGGTGGTACTTTACTTCTACACACCCGGGTCTGATCCTAAGCTGGGTGAGCGGATTATGCACAGCAGTCAAAGCATCTTGCTTTTGGTCTATTGAAGCCAATTCGTTCTCATACAGCTATCGCTGAACTTCACGGATGGTCATTGACTGCTTCCGCTGAGTTCAGTCCGTCAGAGGACTACCGTAGTATGTCGACGTGTCGCGTATAGATATCTGATAGGGGACATTTTTAAAGGTTAAATATCAGCCAACTCCTTAGAGTTAAAATTAGCAACCTTACACGAAAGACACACCAACGAGAGCTCTTACGTCCTCTGTGACTACATCTTCAGCCATGTCCTGCCAACACTGGGTCTATTCGCTGTCAGTTGTGAAATATCTACCAATTTTTCGCATTCACTCACAAGTTTTCTCATTGTCTTTTATTGTCGTTATTCAGTGACTAATACCAAAAACCCTTCCAAGTGGTTCATCCCCACTCCCCAATCATGGCAGCACCAGTAGTTCAACCGGAAGCAACAATTATGCCGTGGTTTCCAACGAGAATTGTATAATTTACTCGCCAGCCACTATTAGATTTTGCGTTGCGTTCAACCACGCTAAAGTTAAGACCATTTTCAGTTTAAGTGGAACAATATATTTTGGCCTAGAATTCGGCCATCCAAAGGTGACCGTTAAAATTGATGGAGTTTTTAAAATTCCGGGGCTCTCAGGCAATATACCAGTTAGCTAGCCATCTAATCCCTACATTAAGTGGCTCAGGGCAAGAACGTTTTTTGATGGCTGATTACAAGCTGATTCCCGTTAATCGTTCATCACTTCCTGTGGTGGTTGTTCAAAGTTAGGAAGTACTTTAAGACATCTAGGTTATTAGAGATATTTGACCTTTTTCGTCAAGTTGATACATTGTTGATCAACTGATGATCCACATGCTAAATTAATGGTTAAGATGCAACCTACTTTTCCAGAATTGAAAGAACGAACCAGTTGAAATAGAATGTTTCATGGGATCAGACAGTTCAGAACATCATTTTCTGTACTGAACGTTTTGATTGTATTCACTCGTATTTGAGACCGATTAATTTGAAAGCACTTCGTAACTAAGAAATGTGTGAATCCATCTGTTAATTATGCTATCATTTTACACAGACATTGTACATAAGGGTTGGGGTGTGCTGTGTTTTTGTACCACGTTAATCTAAAATCGACCATCAGAGGTGAATAAGCTGTCCCATCCCACGCCGCTGATCTGCAGCAGCTTGGTGGGCTGAATTCGTTGTTCACAACACGTCTGAAGGAAAGTCACAAGCAGTTGTTGATTCACTCAACAAACATAGCGGTACGTGCCTCAGACAGCCGCTGTTTCTTCTAGTGTATTTTTTAATAAATTTTTCACGGCGTTTAATATACTCAACAGTTGCCTCCCAACGGAAACAACGTGAGGTGACCCTATTGTTGAAAACGAGTCGACCAAGTTGCCAGTTTTGTATGATAACTCATTGATTGCTGAAAGGAATGTTTTATTTCTTGAATTTAGAGGTTTTTTTCCTGAATTTGTGGCTACGCTCACTGTCATAGTCGGACGGCGAGATAAAACAGGTGCCATTCGGTTACATAACTATGTTTTTTCACGTGTTTGTTGATTCCGGTGAAATTGTTCTTCCAAGTTTCCGGTGTTAGCCGCCTGCTTTTCGTCGTTTGCTAAATCATCCTTCGTCCAGCTGTTTTCTTGGTCATCCTTAGGTTGCTCTGTCAGTTGAAAGCCGTCCACAACATACCGTTAAACATTGAATTCTATGGAATGCCAAATAAAACATAGTATTCAGATGTTGTGCCCATGCCGATCCAAGTGCAGATTGGCCGCTATCCCCGTTGTGCATGTTGCAGCCTGTAATCCGCATCGGGTGAATTGCGTCCGAGTTGTCCAAATTACAGTTTTGTTTCCACGTAGTTATTCTCAGATGAATAGCATGGAGGTCATACACTTGCGTACTTGAACTTCGACCAGATTTGCGTTGTGAGACGACTCGTTGGTGGATCTGATCATGAACAGTCAAATGGGTGGGAACTACCGCACACGCCACGGGACGCTACTCCAAACCTGAACTACAGATGTTTCTTTTATGAAGTTGAGGAGTTTGCCAGCTACGAAGACTCAGTGAATCACCGAAGACTCTGCATGTCTGCACGAAGGTCTCCTCATGTTTCAGCTGGAATGATATTCAGATATCAAATTATTTCCGTGACGTAACGCTACTTATAAGGCTGATAGAAATTCTTCGATATCCCACTACCGGTTTTGTGCTTTCTGAGATCTATCAAATAGGCGCATCTCACAATTTCTGTCGGTCTTATTCCTTAATTGAACACCACATTGTACACAAGTCGAGTTACATACTCATTTGGAAATTGATTTGCTGTTATCGGGAGACCCAGCTGAATCTGAGCTGAATCTTTCATCTATGGTATTCCCCATTCGTCATTTACTGATTTGCTTACCAGCCCTCAGCAAACACCGTGAGTCCAACGACTCCTTTCCCATCCATGAGAAATGGTGGTCATAAGCCTGGACTAGCCAAACACGTGACCAGTGTGATCGTTGATTAACTGACCGATACCAACCAGAATGATTCATCGGGTTCCAAAACCAATGAAAGCATCCGAAACGATCACTCTTGACTCTCCCTGTGTCACTACACACAGATCTTGAAACTGCCATGGCCCACCCAGCACAGTCACACACAAAAAAACTGATTAGGCGGTGCCCTGGGATTGTATATCCTTCGATATCTTTGTATTTTTGTCTCATATTTCATGGCTGTATTTGCTAGAAGAAGAGCTTTTGATACCATGTGCTTGCAAATCTTGTATTCTGAAATCCTCCAAAATCTCTGAGGACTCAAACACACTATCTCTTGTGAAGCGGTTAAAATGCAGCTATGATCATCATAGCCTGAGTAAGACTAAATGATATTGCTTCATAGTTGTTTGTCGGTGACAACTCCTTCACAGTTCAGCATCTTCCCTTATTCCTTCGAGTTCATGCCCCGACTTTTCAATGCATTTGTTGGCTTAGGCCGGAGCGCTTGACGTTACAGGAGATTGGCATGTGTGTCTCATTGATGCGGTGTCATACTGATTCATGACGAGGCCACATTGTACTACTGCCGTTTTGTAGGAAACTCATATATAAACTGTGACTCTACCAAACCTCGATTATCGTGCCTCTTGATTTCCAGGTGCATTTCTGTAAAACAATTCTATTCAATAATTTTTATATTCAGCAGCTGGATGAATTTACACTCACCTTGGCTGTCGACGTCATTTGCGCATGTACACCGCCATCTTGGTTCATGTCATCAGCAATATTTTTTTTTTGAAATTTTAGATTCTCGGTGCATGCGATACTTGTGAAATGAAACAAGAGGCAATGTATCGTGGCTATCTCCTCTCTCAAGGTCCTCAACTTGCCGGCCTCATTCCAGGTTCAAAAATTGTCCTCGAAAATTCCTCCACTGTTGCTGGTGATTCGACCAAGGTTAAAGTGGATTTTGCTGTAAGTCATTACAGTTGTTGTGTTCTTATTTTGATCGCTTACCCTAAAAGATGCGAATGACAGTGAAACGGAAGTCCTACTGAGTAAATGATTTGGGTGGACTTTTTTATTGTGAAGATAACGAGCTTTACGGAACGAGGTAGTGCCCCTTAAACAAATGGCTATGGGAGCTTCGTGTCCATTAGCTTTATTCGTAAGAGCGTTCGTGAAATGATGACGTTTGGATTTTTTACGGAGTTTGCCGTAAGGGATACCACACCAAAGTACTGATTCTAGGTGCCCTAGGGACAAGCAGGCAAAGAAACCGTGTCAGCTGTCAAGTTTTAGCCGCCCACATGCCGAGGTGTTCTTTGGGGCGCGTCTAAGGTGCTTCATCAGGGAAGGCCTGATTACATACGTATTAGAGAAAACCTCCCGTATTTCATAGTTTTTAAATCTTGCTTTACTGCGAAGTGACTGTTTCTTATGACAGAGTGAGTCCCGTTTAAATGTGTCTCATACAGATACTTCCCCAAGGCAGAGATCAGCGGCATTATCTGCGCAAATGACGATGCAGCGCTGGTTCAGCTAACGAGTTTCACAGACTGCACGACGAACAAGTCGTCCTTTGTCGTCCTTGACATTACTGTACCGAGACATTAGTTTCTCCCCTTGATACCAATGCCACCCTTGGTAGGCTGCGGTTAGTCCTAAGCTGCCCGGAAATCTCCGCGTCGCTCTTGTGTGGGCTCATGGTGGTAGGATCTTCCCATGCACCACATACGTACTGAACGTCGCAGCACCGCTCGGTCATTCGCAAATTACTTTTTTTCGGTAAGCGTCTGGTGTTTTCGCTTTGGTCATTTTCATTAGTCATAGCTTTCAACTCCTTCTAAATGATAGCTTTTCGGCATGTCTGAACTCATCAGGGGACCGTTTTCTTGTGTGTACAGTTTGCCAATGGTTCAGTCCCACGAATTAGCTCGTTGCTGGTTCCTGTGGTGTATCTAGCAGCTGTGAAATCCAAGACCCTGCAGATAGCGCCGAAGGTACTGAGATAGGCTATGAAAAATTCCTGAATATTTTCGATGGACCGCTTTTCTTGGGGGCGAACTTCCAGAATCCGTCGAATGCACCAGTGTGAGGCTCCATTATTCGCTCAGTAGTTCATACTGATATCTATGTTCGTTTCTCGCAGTTGAACTTTCTCCCCTCCAGAAGAGCAATAAGTCAGTGTATACTCAACGCAAAGGCAACGGCTATTACCGATCAAAAGGTCTTAGGTTTACCATCACCACAAAATTGGCATGGGATGTTGCCGTGACTGTACGGTGTTGGCAAAAGTGACTTCCCAAAAACTACTTCCCTCTTCTCGAAAGCTTTGCTGGGAAGTTGTACGTTTTGAGAGACTCCTGAATTCCAAAGACTTCTCAAGGCTTTTTCCGAGGCGTCAATCAGTTAATAGGCGGTTTCAGGAAGACTTAAAGTGATCGTCACCTGACTTCCTGTGTGGAGAGGTGCAGAACACTGAGTTTTACGGCATCAACCGCAGTGTTATATGCGGATGGGGCGAGTAATACGTCGCATCCTGTATATTAGACGACCATATAGACATTCTGCACGATATGTGCGGTCGCAAATTAATCCTGAACGTTACGCAGCAAGCTGCAGTATTATAATAATTATAGTATTATGAGACGTAATCCTGAAGTGAATTGCGTTAGACCTGCCAGATGAGTGTTGCAGGACTATCTTCTGTTGTGCCATATCTATAGTTGGGTTTGAGAAGTTGCTGGCGCGTGGAGAAGGTCCGACCCCGGTGTGGTAGGTCAATGTTTTCAGATCAATGTCTGTGGACCACCATAAAATTGCGCAACCGAACGCGATCTGATGCAGCCAACTGCAGACCCTGACTCCAGAAAGTTACTGACGAAAAAACGCACCCGAGGAGAACGTAACAGCTTTGTTACGAGCAAGCGAGTACGAAACCGCAGGGAGCTTCGCCGTATATTGAGTGCAATTTTGACCATGAGCCAAGGCTATTTAGTGGGCGTTGGGTTATTGGTTCGCATTTACATACCCGAACACCCAAGTATCGTCGGTTGTCGGTGATTGGTTGCGCGGGCGTCTAGCCAGCAGTTGGCCTCTCTGAGTCAGAAACTTTCCTACTTTTCCATAGCGATTTTGGCAGAGTCGTCGGTAAGGTTCAGACATCCTGGAGTTGTTTTTAGGAATCCGACCTTTCTGACGCAGCGTCTGCACGTCAAGTTTTTCCTGTATGGGAAACGAACACAAATTTCTTGAACCCGGCAGTGGTGGTGATAAAACACTAAACTTTACCCGAACTTGGATCCGTGGTTTCTTTTCTGATGATCGTAAGACGTTCTGCTTTCCGTGCTGGTCGACTTTTGCAGATGACAAAAACTGACCAGTAAGAAATAATTTCAGGATCTTCTGAAATGCTTCGCTGCTTCATGACATTTTCTGCAGTTGAGGTATGTGGAATAAAGTTCTCTCGCACGGTTGACCCGATCTGAACCACCCCAGACTAAGCGTACTTTAACAGCACCCTGGAAGAGGTCTTTCTAGCCGTAAACTTTTGTGGTTAGTTCTGCTAAGATTTTCGTAGGTAATTGTTTGGATTATACCACTTACAAATGGCTACCTGTATCAGGTTGTTCATCGAGCCTTCCCTTGTGATACCAGTTCATTGCGCATTCCGATTCGAAAACGATCGCGAATTTCATTCTATGCACCAGATGACGCAAATACCCTTATTATGAGTTCCTCGGATTGAACGACTATTTGTTTTCTGCCGTCAGAGAATAATGATGGGATTGGGAATGGCGGACTAGGCAAGTGTCCCACCTCCCAGCGCTAACTAACGAGAATCTATACACTGTCGTGTCATTATCCAGGTCTTAGGTTTGCCCACACCATATGCCATGGTTTGGTTGTTTGTTTTCATTAATGGCCGCGTTATGCCTCCTAGTTTCTCTGCTGACATCACGCACAGCTGAAGGTGCAGTCACTTTCAGGTCAAACACAGTGGTAGGTATTGGTTTTCTTTCAGCTTATCACTGTGAATAGCAGATTCTTTACACACGGGCATTTGGTCAAATATCTCAACTTCAACTTTATTTTAGGCATCCCATAGTATCTAGCCGCATTGCTCACTCTTTTCTGTGGCTTTCCAGTGAATTCAGTATTGCGAGGACACACATAACCTCTTTACCAGTTGAATGAACTTTCGGTTTTGATTTATGACTTCATTTTTATGTCACTCTTGCCCACTCTTCACCAGAGTAGAAATACAAGGTTCCATGTTCATCCTACGGGAAGAAGTAAAAAATAATTGCTCTTGCCTACAAGTTGACATATGTTGTTTACCACTGGGCGATAATCAGAGTTTCCCTCTAATGGCCGCCAGTCGGCTATTCGCACGACAAACGACAAAACTACCAAGGAATGTTGATTTATTTGTGGACTAAATTGCAAAACTGAAAATGTGCTCTTAATGGCGCCACTGGTATCACATAATTAGGGAAGCGTTTAACTTTTGCCTATTCATATCAAAAGCAAATGTGTATCATATCAGTCGAATATAATAATGCGACTCCACGGTTGTAATTTGTCATCCAGTCTACGCAACTGTCTAATGGATCGTCCGGATGGCTATGAAACATTTCATGTTAGCACTGTTCAAGTCTTTTAAGCTCAGAAATCGGTTGCTTGGTTTGTTTCATACCTACTTCCTCTAGCTTCGGAAAAATGGGAGGGGTAGGGCTCTTAACTGAAGTGTTGTCCACCAACGAGACATCATATCTTTAGCCTTCACTTGTCCGTTACAACGGCAGCAACCCATCCCAACGGTTTAACAGGCGGGATAAACCAGACACAGGTAGCCGGGGTACCTAAACCTTCGACACTTTCCATGGATCAACGTATCTAGGCAAACCCGCTGGGTCGAGCCTACAGGACCGACTTATATATCCAGCACTCAGATGGTCTTCTGGTTCTACGTGCTGCCTTGCAGGCCGTATTTGGTTGTTCACTCGCGCAAGCCAAAGTTAGAATTGATCGGAATGTTACTGGCATCGAATCCTTGTGAAATTTTGATTCACCAGTACAATCCTCATACTTCGAAGTCACCACCGTACTAATTGGCCTCTACCGTCAGTCACGCTTCACTGAACTCAAAGTGGCCATGCTTTCTTAAGATACCAATAAATTTTGTAATCCAGACTAATCACCCTATAGTAACACGCGTCTGAACTCAGAAAATGCCATTATGTTCACCAGGTTTACGATAATCCGTTGTGGCAGGCGAAACGAAGTCGTGTGGATTGGATATAATAGCCCGCTACTCTAGAGCCATGTGGACGGAATCCGGTACTTGAAGTAGGCAAGCAGACATCCGGTAACCTTGAAGAAAACCATCTATCTGTACATATTCCTCTTGAAGTATTCAGAGTCGATGTCTGGAGATACATTAACAGAACAGTCACGCCATGGATGTCATCCAAAATCTCCGGATCTACGATGTTCCACTATCGCGGATTCTACTTAAGATACAGACGGAAAACCATTAGACGTCGGCTGTCCAGCAGTCTAGTGAGAGACAGAAAAGTGGCTTCACACACAGTCTGGACAGATGGACGGAAAAGGTGGTCACCATTTATTCCGATTATTTCAAGCAGACGAACCTAGACTGATGGGCTTGAAAGAGCTATTGTGCGAGCCTGTTGAGGCGCTTATTGCGAATCGCCTTTGGTGACTCCACTATTGGGCACATGATTTCTGGCACAATCAATGATATTGGAAAACGTTGTAAACAACTGGGAATTTTGGATGGATTCACATGGAGTCAAGAACGTACATAATGCTATCGCTACCCTCTAGGACAGGAAGTCTTCTGGCGAATGTGGGCTGCCTCCAGAACTATCAACGGTTGGCGATAACGCTCCACTGGCATTGGTAGTTGGTTCATACACCAAACTTCGGGTTTAAGGGTTCATTTATGATTTAGGGACAAACGGTTAGAGGACTGACCGTATAAACCATTGATAAGTGAATCAAATGCACATCTAGTCGCAGCTCTTAGAAGCGATCGCTTTCCACAGAATATATTTCAATCAGGAACCGGTGTGTTAAGAATAACAGGCCGGTTTTCGTCGTGGTCGGGACCGCTTTGGTCGGATCTTTACAGTTCTTCTTACCTTAGATGATCGCCGAATGCATCAGCGACCGGCAATCTCAATTTTTCAGGGCCTATTCACCGCTGAAATTAGTTGCAATCTTGAAGTCGATCTTCGGCAATATCAGGCTGCTTCCAGTTTACAATCAACGTCCTTGATCCACAATCAACAGTGGAGAATATCAAAGATGGTCTGTCTTCCGTTTTCTTTCTTGACTTCGTTTGTGAGAAGATCTTTCGGACTTTTGCCGTGGTGACTACTGGTGGTTTAGAGTTGCTTTCAGGCAGCATGGTATTCGGGGTTGACTATGCGGATGATGTAGTCTTTTTGAGAATGGGTCCCCAGTTAGTACAACCTACATTGATTCAAGCTGGTTGTTTCGATTTGTGCTTCACACCAATTAAATATAAGTTGGCCATGCGCCAAACACGGCTGAAAGCGCTATGCTATTACCACCGATCAAAATCCAACGTCAGTTGCGACACATTTGGAATTGCCCTTCTTCTCGGACCAATAACACGGGAATGCATCCCTTGAAGTAGTACTAATTAATCATTCAGGCCTGTAGTATGTGCTCAGAAAGATGTGGTAAGTAGAGGAGTGCGAAGAGAACAACGGAGTTGCATGGTGATATTGTTCCGCACACTCTCCGTAAAACATAAGAAAAACGGAAAAAATGACAGATTACATAAAACAAATTGAAAGCGTATTATCCAGAAAATTCAGTTGACAAAACCGAGACAGTCTCAAGCTTTTTGTCAGCTTAGCAAGTACTTCTACCGACTGTTCGACAATGTTTCAGGAAACTTGCGACGCTTTGATTGGTTGCATGTCGTAACCACTTCGAACAATGATTTCAGCTCAGTCTTGTGCCTTGTTTCAGTCACGTGTCTCGGGACTGAAGATATCACCTTGGGATGGATTTCACTGTAGGCAGACTGCCAGTTCGGTTAGACATACGCTTTTGCCGCGTTTCAATTCTCGATTCAATTCCATCAATGTGTTTCACCGCAACTGAAGTTTAATTGATATGTACGATCACTTGGTAGAACTGGGTGCGTTCTTTTGAGAAGCGGTAGTGACTGTGCTTTTGTGCAACGAATCGTCCGTAGCTGGGCCGCCCTAAAGGTGCGTCGTATGTCACTGGTATACGTTTTTTTAGGATTAGCATTACTGATCCATTTATTCCGTCTGATTTCCGATTATGCCCGATCAATTAGTTTACCTAAGTACTAGTAAACCAAAAATACCAGTTTACCCGATGGTGATCATGAATGACTCACCTTGTGTCTAGATATTGGTTGCTTGGGTGGTTTAATTGTCAGTTGATCAGGTGGTAGTTGACCTGTCTGCCAATTGCTAGGCTCGGAGAACAGATCAACTGCCACCTAATGAACAGCCAGTGACTCACCTTTTCATAAGCTAGCTAAATATTGAGTAAATATTCTCAAACATACAAGAGCTGATTTGAGGGTACAAATGAAGTCGAAAAGATTGTGAGAGCCGAGTTTATGAAACTCTGTTTCAAGAATACCTACGAACGTTTACCGTACCTTGAGAAATGCGATATTTCAAACCTGATAATGTGCAGTATTGTTGTATGGATGTGAAAGTTAGTCACTCTTCGTGGAAATCCTCCTTGTTTGTCCACTTTTGTTCACTGCTGTCTACGAAGCGTTGAGCGCGCTTGATGGCAGCAACTCATGGACAGTGTAGAATTTTGACGTTGAGGTTTACTTGAGAACAGTGACTGAGAACCGCACCGTATGTTTTCTCCCAATCAGGTCCACTGTATCTGTCATGCCTTCATGCTGTAACTTCTTTGGCTATCGCAACTTGTTCCGTTTAGTTTACGCTATCCTGATTGAAAAAAGTGTCGTGAGGGTCAACCAACATGATAGATAAGACGGTTAAGCAATCCGCTGTTGGGTCGACTTGACTTCCTGACTAGGGTACGTGGGATACTAAGTGACTGGGGTCAGCGACTTTGGTGTAATGGAACGAAATTATACTCAACGTACTGGTTTTTTCCTATTTATTGTAGTGAACCTCTTTGTTTTAAATTGGTTCTTCTGTTTTGATGTTTCCAGAACTCAGTTCATTTATTTTTACACGTATTGTTGCACCTTTCTCAGTCAGATGTAAAATAGCTAACAATATTAGGGCTAACTGCATGAAAGGAAAGAATTCAGTGTCTGGTACGCACGTGCATAACACGCCTCGATTTGACACTAGGAGCCCTGTGTAAGTTTTTTTTAAACTGTTTTACGTGAATATCTCTTCGCAGATAAGGTATTAAATCGTTCGACCATGACATTTCCCTTCAAGATGTTCAACCTGACTTTTCAATTTTCACAGTGGTTTGGTTTCTACTTTATTGTCTGGCCTGTCAGCCACGAAGTTTCGGACTACATCGTTGTTTCCGTTGCCCTCTGGGACCGAAAGCTCATAGTGACAACGCCACATGACCTCAGTGCGAACGTATTTGTTTGTTGTCGTGGTAGCTGACAGAAAGTGAATGTCAGTACACACCCTAAATTGTCGTTTAACATGAATGGAATAACATGTTAGGGAGACGCTGAAGTGAGTCTGCTCCGTTCTTTGGACAGAGCACTGAGCGAATGGGTGTTCGAACACGGCTGTGCCAAAAACGGTAATGCGGGCAACGAACGTTTCTGAATCAGGCCAGCTGATTCTGGATCGCCACCCAGAAAAGGTACTTGTCATCCAACCCGGAGCGCTGTTCGTGTACACCTGGGGCAGTTTGTCCGTTTACGACACCTGAAGGTTGTCCGTCGACCACGCTATGATCAAGTCATCCAATTCTGTGCTTTTGAACAGCCTACAGGTCTCTATTGTTTCCGCTTCATTTTCGGACAGTCATTATGTTAAATTTCTACAGGGTAAGGGAATTTGTCATAGGATCTTCGATGAAGAGATGCTATGGGTGCGTTTCTGTGGGCTGAAAAGGTGAACTTTGACCTCAGAGAAATTCTTCCAAATGTATAGGGACTGAATGAGAATCGAGAATAATATGGCGAAATGCGGAATTGTTTGTCGATTTAACTATGTCGTGGAGACTGGTCATCTACCAATGTCGTTGCCAACATACTATGAGATGATCATTGTCCTTCTAAATGTATCAGATCAATATGGAATTAGGGTTACTGTCTACAGCAGCACTGCGAATGTGTATATTGTGTTGTCTTACTTGGACGAGAACAGTGAGGGATTCGAACCGGAAAAAAGTCTTCCAGGTATACACTCTTTTGGACCTAGGAGACAGTTTCAAAGTGTTCCATCGTAGCCTCAAAACTACGCCTTCTTCGTAATACATAATGTCGGGCTTCCACATCCTTTAGCTCTAGGATATTCTCCCCGAGCCCACGCTTATTGCTTAAAGAAGAATATTGATTTGAAAATTCAAAAATGAATTAGCTACCCCACAATTTAATCTGTTGTAAGTGAGCTCAAGGAGTAGATCAGAATAAGTAGTAGACCAGAGATTATGCCTTCCCAAATGCACCTCACTTGTTACTCTATCAGTTTTGGTTATAGATATCTTGCTTGAAGTTAACAGGTCATTTTGGTGCGAATAGTGGCAGATTTTTCGGTTTCCCTTGTCGTTGGTCAGATCATTTCGAAAAACGAACCGACTTAAATGTGGACGCACGTTGTTTCTAGGTTTTACCGGGTCGTCTTCCGTTTTTCAACCTTATTGAGAACTTAGAGGTAACCTCGATGACAACCCTCCGTGCTTTGTGTACTTCGTTGCTGCGATATGGTTACGCTCTCTGTTCGCGCGTGAGCGCTACTTGCCTCTTCCATGTGGCGTGAGTCAACAAGCCCCGAATTCTTATGCGAATCACAGCTTTGGTCGTTGTCTGTTTGTGCCGGTACTGGCATTCCATCTGTAATATCGATTGGCAGTGTCTAGCCATCCTTTGGTTTCGCGCATGTTTTCGGAGCCTATTTTTCCAGCGCGTTTAGAAACTGAACCAAATGCCGGAAAAAATGCAGCAGAAATCCTATGGTTCTGTATCTGTGTCTCTCCAAAGTTCCCCTTATGTTTGCTTTTCCGCGGAGACGGCCATTTATTCATATGCTGTGCAGTTGACACTTTGTGTTCGTCTCCTCCTAAGCGTTCGTTGCGTTTGTTGTGTGACTCATCCTGATAAACAGAAAATCGAGCAGAGACACAACAAATGAGATTTACGTGCATATTGTTTATCTTAGTTCACATGAAATCTGTTGTCCAAAGGTCATTCTGTTCATTCGTATCCCTTCGCAACTCGATCTATCAAAATAGTCACCGCCGTCCTTCAGTCAGTCTCCAACCGATAATATAACTTGAAATTTGTTGATTTCTCACAATTGTGGTCATGTTACTTCAAAGTGAACAACGAAATATATGGAGAAATATCACTAAAGCCTCTTGATTTTAGGAAGTTTAATTTCGAAACCTTGCTTTTCTGTTGATCAGAAGCTTCTTCATATCGAATGGCAAACAGCTGATGGATTTTCAGGTGGTTTTTGATGACTTTCTGTTGCTCTTGACTGAACTTCCCATCCGGAGCTGCAACCCCAGACAGCTCCCCTGGTTGCTGTTTTTGCCATCGTCATTGGTCGACAATTGAAATCGGTTATATCTGCAGTGAACGAAAACCCTAGACGAGCGTTTTAAAAAAATATGGATATCGTTGGGTAGACAAAAACGGCAAGGAAGGAGAACAATTCGTTAGACCTAATAGCTTTTGACACATTATACTCAGCAGCGTTTTTTCGGCATTGGTATGGCACTTTTCCGTTATTTTTCCATTACTGGACACGCATTTTCGATCACTGTCCTCCCGTGTCCAAATTGCCAAAGGGATGCCTCCAGCCAGGATCTTTGAAAGGTTACATATTACGAAGTGAGTGTGGAGGATTTGGAAGAGTTTAGGCGGTGCGAGTCGTTGGTTCATAGTTAAAGTGCTGGTGACTACACAGTCTGGCCTATACGCAGATCCTGTATGCAGTCCTATACACAGATCTTTCTAGATCCTAGTGAGGATAAGACGGTCTAGTCTGTGTATTGTCCTGTCTGCGGTGAGTGCTTCGTAAACAGAATATGTATGCTCAAATGTCCTATACATTTTTGCGCATGCTTAACTGCCTTATCATCCATGCATTCGACTTGATCCACTATGAACCGAGGTTCTGCAGACAGACCTAGTGGTCAAAGAACACCCGGGTGGTATTGCAGCTAGGGACAGAAAAAGTGCTACAGCTGGGCCATTTTTTGTGGTCCGGGATTTCGAAGTTTTTTTTTTGCTTTTGCTAGTTTGCTTTTTTACCCATTTGATGACAGTGTCCAATTCCATCCTTACTTTAGGTTCAAACAGAACCCGAAACTGACGCGAATGAAGAGTATTCCAGTGAGACTGACTGTTCTGACTGCTCAGACGCCGAAACTCCATCAGTATCTCTTCAGACCAACGGTGAGGACCAGTCAAAATCGATGAAGCCAAACCGATCCCCATCACTTTTTACGTCAAAGCCGACCATAGCGAATGATAGGACTGATGTTTTAGACTCGCCTACGACCTCCCCACAGCACTCCATGAGATCGACGAACTCAATTTCGTTTATTGAGCAGGATCAAGTGGTTGGTCCGCCGCTTGCCCCTTCAAACAGCCTTCATGTGGTTTTTCGAGGAGAATCTACTAAAAGGAACAGTGCAACTAGTCTAGACAGTGGACGCGATTCGACCTATGCAGGAAGTAGCGAAGGCAGTAGTGGAGTGAGTTTATCTCATTAGCAGGACATTGCGCCGGTTTTGCTGAAATTTTTGACAACTGAACGTCTATTTCCAAATTTTGGCTTTACAGAACATTCAGCTGGAGGGCAATTGCGCAAAAAGTAAAAAATGCTCCCAAAAATTAAATAACTACCAATCTCTTCGACACCAGATTGTTTTCCGACTGATTGAAACGGCTATCTTCCATATGATGTCTATTCGATCAGAAATTAAAAAGGCTAAAATTCCTTTTAAAACCCGTGTGCGCAGTTTTTCTGAGTACATACTTTGTCATGAATCTTGGCCTCTTAGTAGTGGCTGACTAGGTACTTGTCTTGTGGGCTCCGCACCATCCCAGAATCGTAATCGATAATCGTAATGAAGCACGAAACAGTATCGAACAAAACACCACTGACCAAAGAAATCAGAAGATACTATTCACATCCAAACATAGGACTAGCTGTACGGATTAGATGCAAACATGTCAAATGATCTAATTCAAACACTAATTTCCTGACACGCCTATCACTTGCCTCAGAGACTCAGCTGTTCACATGGGCAAGGCGACTACGACGCTTTTCATCATCATCTTGCTCCTCAATCGTTATGCAGTTATGGTTTCTCTTTTTATGGTTCTAGTGGAAGCGGTGGATAGAGCTCCGCTACGCTGCTAGTGCTAGGTCAGATTAACTGATTTTTCCTTCTGTAATTTTTGGCGAAATCAGAATCACTCATCTTCAGGGTTGCTATTACGGTTTTTCTGTTGGGTCGTCTGTTTAACTTTTTCATGTTCTCTTCATGCTTCCGCTCGAAACTGTTCCCCCAGTTTCATTCTTTCAATTGAACATCTTTTCATAGGTTTTGGTCTTTACATTTTATCGTATTTATCTGTTTCCATCTACAGAACGGTGCGCCAAAGAGGCCTGGCTGCCGTGACGCGCCACTACTATTGCGAATAACCCCGTTTCACGAATCCCCATAAATTAAAATACTGGTGCTGAAAGCCCAGTCCAATGGTGTCTTTCCGTGTGTGTGGGGGTAGTGGCATTTTCGACACAGACGTAACTGCCTTGGTCACAACAGCCATATGATTGCTCGACCAGTTTTCATCAAGTTTTGTTATTTGTGGGCGGAACGAATGACTGTAATCTCACATTGCTAATGAGATTATTCATCACTGGTCTCCATTCTCCGCGAAAAGCAGGAGGGCATAAATGACAGAAGGTTTTCTACTGGGTTTAGAGTGGACCCTGGATGATGTGTTTGAAATTTCGCATGCATATGTTGTTCTACTTTATTTAATTTTGTGCCATTTTTCACTTTTTGATAGCTTGGAAGATGGAGTGATCGCATCACTTTTTCATTGGGTATAAATGCATACTCCGGCTGTTTGTTTTCCACAGCATCCAAACGCAGTCCACCCCTCACTCACTACGTCGGTGGACAAGGGTCCGGTTTCAGTGAAGACCTCTCCAAGCCGCAAATGCTTTGCTTACCAACAATCTTGCATGACTAGTTCTACACAATTTTCTGGAGATCAGTTCTATGGTCCTAGTAGCCTCGTTCTTCCCGAAAATCTGCAACCTCGAAATAACCCGAACGAACTTCAGTATGAAAGAAGCTTGCTCGAGAGTGCCGACAAAGTGCCCATCCGCTTCCATCCTCAGACATCAAGTACTCAATCTTCTGTCCCCCTACCCGTCTCAAACTACTTACAAACCTCCTACCCTAACTACCTGTCAAAGTGCCCGGAGGGAGTGCTCAAACCCCCTTTATCTCCATCGTCAGCAGTCACTTACTCCACGTATCAGTTTCCAGCCACACTCGGATCTCCTCCGAGCTGTACAGCCTCAGCATCGGTGACGAAGCCACTAACACACTACCCTCCCTCATCTTGTCGCGTCTACTCAAAACCATCAGATGTTCACCCAGTTGGGATGCAGTTTTATTCCCGCGTGGCTTGTGAAAGACAGGAACTGAGCCGTTGGTTATTTTCTGTTGGCCTGAGCAGGTAAAGTGGTTTTAGTTCTCACGATTCCCGTTAAAGTTGTAATTCACAATAGTAACTAAATCACTCGTTCAACAGTAAGAAATACAATATAGAACTCAACCAATTGTAGCTATGTCCTGCCAAGATAGCCGTGACAACTCTCACCTAGCTTGGAGTGGGAACACCTGTCTTCATCGCATTGTGCCTCATCAATTTATATTGTATTGTCTTTACTGTCGGTATTTATTTCGAAACTTTTTTATCCAGATGTTGAACAACAACAGCCTGGATAAAAACTGACGTAAAAAAACTCCGTCGGTCCGTTCAGGTTGCTGCGCGACGTTGTAGACAGATACCTGTGTGTTAGCTACCAACAGCGAATACAATGTAATACGACCTTTTTAATAGACATCCGAACTTGTTGGTGTACTTAGAAGCCAGGAGATTAAAGTGTCAATAATCAACATAGATAGATTTGAAAGCATTTTATTCTTCGTTACTCTATCACTACCACAGTGAACCTGTGCTGAAGAGAACCTTTACTAGAAAAAGTCAGAACTACGGCCAAAAACACTCCTGGATAAGGTCATCTTCTGTGACGAGCAATATATCTACAGCGTTATTCATGCACTGTAATCAACACCCACAAATGTACAGGTAGGAAGAACGCTGTGACCCAAACTGGCGGTTTGTGGCTTACCACTCAGTCATCTACAAGTGTGCTATGACCCATTGGATATATCTCCTACGTCAGCCACACGAAAGCTAAGGAGAAAACAGCAAAACCTCCTGCGAACATCTACCAGCTATCTTATTCTATACGTGTGCGTGAATTTTCAGTGCGCCTTAAACTTTACCGATTAGTTGAATAAAATCCTACGGACGATACCTACCGCGATGAAGGAGGCTGGTCTAGTAGCACAACGTCCCTATGTTAACAAGAAACTCACACCAGTAGGTTACTGTTGTGCGTTGACGACATTTAAAGTCAGCAATTTGTTTAGACGAAAGCAATGCAAGGGCGCCATCAATGTCGCCCAGTTGTGAGATGCGTATGTATATGAATTCGCTTGAAGTTACCGAATGTGAAAACGCAGTTTTATGTGTGTGGTTAGGTCAGCAGTTTTTACGCACTCCGTTCGTTACAAAGGGAATTGTTCTTTCCTGATAATAAGTTGGTACCCTGTGATTGATTTAACATTGTTTGGATACCCCTGCATTTAGTGAAAAGCGTTCTGTTTTTGGAAATATCTCCTGTTCGGGGGAGGCGTCGTAATTTCCCTTTTACTTGCTTTCTTTTTTGATGATGCCATCAGATTGCCTGTTGAGAAAACGTTCTCAGTGTATAAACGTTTACTAGTTACACATTTTCAGCTCGACCGTCCATATCTTCTTGTTGCAAAAAGATCGCCCCTGTCATTCCGGCTACAATGTAACCGTTTGTCTAGCAAAATCGCCATTTTTGCCATACACACAGACATTTGCAGTTTCACGGTTGACGTTGACGAGTAGTTATCAAGTCGGACCATCGTGAATGTCAACAGGCGTAATTGCGGTAAAATTGCCGAATGTCATACTGTCAGTGTGGGCAACGTTACGCTTCGCGGTCTCTTACCATCTGGAAACAAACCATGGTTGCTAGTGACCGTTCGTTCAGGCCGCATATCGGACGCTTATCTGTATATAAGGAGTTGTATTTGTTGATTGCGCTTGCTTGTGCCACCGTTTTATGTTCAACCATGTGGAGAATGTTCTGCTTCCCTTCAGCCGCTGAACTATGCTTCATCCTCAGTTAAAATGTCTATACGACGCAATTCTACCCTTATACTGCAGCGAGTCCGAAGCAGTTTCTGAGTACCACGAACTGAACAAGTAAACGAGTCAAGCATCCTTGCTGTTGCGTTGCCCAAATGCCCTGAATGACCCCCCCCCTATATAGAAGCACGGTGCGTTCTGTTCTAAATGGGAGTATTGGGCGGATACAATTAGCTTATTCGACCAGATACATCAATGTGTCGAGTTTATTCATACCAGGACAATGTTACCGTGTGTTGCTAGGATACCGGTCCCACTTCTTTTGTGAGATTTCTTTACTTCCTGTACTTGGTTGAATGGCTCCCGTAGTTGTCTTTCAAACACGTCCCAGTACTCTGAGTGATTTGATTATTTTTCTTCCTTATGTTTCTTTACTAGTTTAGCCTAAATGACGGAAAATTGTGAACAACAGACTGATACAGAAAGTATATGGAAAGAAACGCCCCCTAGATGTATGAACTTTTCACTGTTATTTCAGTCCATCATTGAATTCGTAGATTTTTGGATAGATACTGACAACATCTGCCTCTGCGGACGTCTTCGAGGTTTTAACCACTGGTATCTTAGAAACGTTGCCGGTGTGGGATAACGCCGACGGTCATTAAAAAATAAGCATTTGGTTGTTCAGCAGGTACAAGTAGAAGCAAGCAGACGGAAAACATCCATCGGCATCAAATGTGGTGGTTTGTCCATGTTCTGCGCATACCGACTCGTCTTCCGAGACGAGTGTTTTTCTCCCTTCATCCTTCAGAAGGGCACAAACTGGGAGGTGGATAATGTCTGATTCGTTAAAACGGCATGAAAGAGAGTTTGAGTGTTGTTGGTGCGATCCGTCTTCCATGATTTTACTGCATTTCACTCGAGACGTTTCAAGAAATGGCGGTTAACCCGTTTCAGTGGCGTTCATGCTGCTAGTTTCTTTCCGGCTGGTCTGAATGGGCATTTGTAGGTGTATACACCTTAGAATGATCTCGATAGGCTAGCATCAGGTCCCTTCTCTGCCCAGTCTTTTCTTTTTATAACTTAAGGCTTCAACTATAATAAGAAGCATTAAAAGTCTTGGTTAAAACATCAGTCTGTCTGTCTCTGACAACGATGACAATGATGATGGTGAGGACGATGATGATAACAATGTTCCACTTTGAGACAATCGGCTGTCGTGTCCCTTGTAGACTTGAAGAAAATCTGATGAACTCTGGATTCGGCCTGTGGACGCTGTGTCGCGCCACGCCAGAAGAACTAAATGCCTGTGGGATCACAAACCCATATGATCGGCAGATTCTCAGGACAGAACTGAACCGTCTACACTTGGTGGATCCAATTCCAGACCAGGTTCCGGTAAGTATGAATCAACGTAGCATTGTCTTGTGCGCCTAGAACACCCCTTGTTCCCACAAGTTTTAATCATTCAGGCAGCTGCTAGTAGTTTCTTCTTACGCAGATTCATCAGCGCTACGTTTGGTTTGACCCTCGGTTTCCTAGTTATTGGACCTTCTATGCAATGTGATAGGGTATTTTGGTCTGCACACCGGGTCTTTTGAACCCTCAATATTATCGAACAGCTGGCGTTTGATTCTCTCCATAAACGCTGCAGATGGAATTGCATTAACTTTTCATTGTGCTCAAAAATGACTTGTGTTCAGAGAGTAGATTCGGAGCAAAGTCGATGAATTCGTTGGTGGTGATGGTGATTCTGGATGATAGTAATTCTCTGGATCAGTACTATCCCATTGGAAATGATCACTTATGCATACAACATCTCATAAACCATGCCCTGTAGAACCTGGTTTACATTCGAAAGCCTTTTCCTGGTTAACGGTAAATGAACTGATAGACGACTGCGCGTACTGATAGAGTAGTTCTTATGATCTCACCTTCAGAGATAGAAACCTCTAGGAGCTAACGCTTTTCCAATTTCCAGTGATTCTATCTCACCTACTAAGAGTTGTCATGAGTGAGCACTCCATAAAGGTGGGTGCTTTGGAGACCGATTATAGCAGCCGAATCTGCTAACGGCTTCTCATGAATAAAGGGCTGGATTTGTCTGCATGATGGTGTGCAATGAAATCCTCAGCTTCTTTGGCATTTCCCCATAATTCTCTTACCTACCATCCTCCATCATTGTTCATTGCGACTCATGATCCAATATTTAGATGAACGGGTTCGGGTGGCTGATGCGCAGTTTCGATGCTATTTTGGCAACAAGCTGTGGAGACAGACCACCGGTTGGGCACTAATCACACTCTAAACCAATCAAATTTGTCTTAATTCAATTTTTCGGGCAGTCCCATCTTGGCTTGTGGCTTGCGTGATTGATCACCAGGTGAGTCGAAATACGGAAGCCGCATTTGAATGTGCGTCCTTATAGCCACCGACTAACGTGAGAGGTTTTGTCTCCGACGTTTGTCTCAGCTGGACCTTTACGAGCGAGCAATCCAATACACTGCCAATATACAGCCTTGAACTAAAAGCTGCTCGGTTGAGTTTTGAAGGCTTGTTTGTAGGAATATCCCAAACTTGATCAAACCAGCCGGGAAGCTATCATCTCATGAGAGAGGGAATAACGGTCTTATAGATGGAGGATTCACTATCATTCTCGATCCAAACAATATGCAGAAAAGCCCTGAAATAGATTCATCTAGATGTGTTTCACCACGTTACTTAGATGAGGACAACCGCATAGGTTGGTTTTCGGTGGACGAACGTATAACTGACACTTGAAAACATTTCTGTTTTCCAGATTGTAGTTCCCAGTTAATTGCCTTCACCACATTCATATCACGTACACCTTTGATTCACTCGTAAAAATCTTGACAGTCGGCTGAAGAAGAGGCACGCCCTACCGCACGTGAAAGGCTGTTAAATCCATAAAATCTCTAGACGTGTCGCCGCTGGCAACTCTGACGTACATACTAAGTAAATTCACCGCGGTATAGGCATCTATCTATCTGGGACAGAGAAAACAGCCTATTGTGACGTTACGCCATATCGTGGTCAAAAAGTTGCTTACGAAAAGTTTCGCTGGATGTGATTTACATGACGGCTGTTTGAATACCAAGCCAGACTAAACGAATTCTGATGATGTCATGATATATCGGTATCCGATGTTTAGTCAACAGAAACGTCGGGGTAGAGTGAGCTACTGAACACAGTCACTGGTTTCCGCGGTGAAAAAATCGACACGCCCAATCCATGGCAGCAAGTGGCGAGCAAACCGTGTGCAAAGAGTCTCACTTTTGAAGAAACCAAGCAGCGTGCTGGCATTGCATAGGTGTGTCGGGAAAAAATATTTCACTGTGTGATAGAAAGTTCAAAGCATAGAGTAGAATAAGCATAGAATATTGTAATAACAGCCACACTGGGGTGTGCTGCTAGACGTGATCAACATACGAGGAATACTAAATGACAGGTTTTTCCAGTCAACTGGTTTTTGAACATATTTGTTGGAATTGAAATGGCTAACTAGGCTGCTTGTCCCAAAAAAACATCTTCCCTTTGACCCACGATATTATATTGCTCCAAGGTGTTTGTCATCTTCGCTATTTTGTATTGAGTCCGACTGATAGAAATTTCAGGACGAATTGTTGGTTACCACTAACTCTTATCTGCAGATTAGGTCGGCGCTGATGGCCAGCAGAGCTGAGATTCACCAGACTTTCTATTTTATACTGTTCTTCAACTGAGTGTTCTGAACAAAGTCATTCTCATGTTCCATTTGGAGCGATTCCAAGTTAGCGGAGAATAGTACAGACGAAAGCACTTCAGCTGAACCCTCTACCAATACCGAATTAATTTTATAAAGAAGTGTTCATCTAAACAAATTGGTGCTCAATTACGAAGTAAAGTTGATGGCAATTCGGAGACTAGGTCTACCTAATGAGCTACAGGAAGAGCGAAGCCGGTAGTGGACTGTTCAGAGTTTTCATCGGCCTTATGAGTAGTACTGATACACTGGTATTTTAATCAGAAATATCTCTTGGGATCAAGGTCCTAAAAGCGAATTTACTATCCTTAGTGCTAATGTAACCACAGATTTCCTATTGACTTTGTGCCAACCGAAACGTGAAGAACCACTGAGTCAATATGTTGCAGCACACTAAACGAATGTAAGGAAACCTTACTGTTTTTTCTGATTTGCTTACGTTGAGGCGGTTTTACACAATGGTGGACCAGTTTATGAGATCTAGGTCGGCGTGGCTTTCAAAAAACGACTGACCTTATTTGAGCTTTGCTTTGAGCATTCATAATTACCTTCGTGTCGGTTTATCGAATATTATGTTCACGATAGTTTCACGACCGATGAGTAATATGAAATATTGTAGATATTCGCCTTGGAGTGACAACCAGCGTACCGGTCAACTCAAACTACAGAACGAACTCAACCCAGCATAAGCAGTGCTTTCTGAACCTGGAGTGATTTATGAATGTAATATATATTATATGCTTGAATCTATTCAAGCTATTGTGACTACAAAACTCCCGGATATAAGCAGTACGGAGTGCGTCAACATCATACGTATGATCAACTCAACTTATCTGGGCGTCATTTTAGATCGTGGTAGCCATCCTCTTGCATAAAACACTCTGAATTAAATGCTTATTTGAAGCCTGCTGGTTTCTGTACGACGTCAGCTTCCTCGGCCCTCCTTAAGATTGATCACTGCCTGGTGTGATGGTTAGCAAGGGAGCTGTTCATTGCAGCGTTGACTGCTGTATTTAAAACACGCAAGCTAATGACCGAATTCATTTGAAAATTGGTCGTGGAACCACTCTTCTACATGGATTGTCTATAAAGGGAAGCATGATAACCGGCTCTAGTACTGCTCATCCGGTCGGCAAAAACTCCTAACAGCCCACTGTCTGTTACTTTTTTCTTGGATTTCATCAGGCAGGCTCAGTCCACGAATTTTCTTACCCAAATCATCTATTACAGAAAATATTGTGATATTCACTGGCTTCTCTGTCAAGGAGAGCTCTTTCAAAGATACCCTTCATGGCAAGTTGTGGTTACCAGAGCACGAAGAGACTGCGAATATTTAGTAACGAGATATGAATTGGCAGTTTGACATGGATTGTAACTTTATGCAACGAAAGCTATCCGTGGGAGTCCTCAGAACACAGCATACGGAACAGATCTTCGTTTCCACGGTTATCGTTAAGCTAAAGCGTCATGAATTTATATATGAATTTACAACGGTCACTATGTTCCATGATACATATAGAATTTCATGGGTAAATTAGGGTGAGTGGGTCCATAGGCTCACTCAAAAAAATGACCACACCATTGTCAGTTGGCAGAGTGTGGCCAGGCTGTCTGTTGGTCAACACAACTTCAAATGTCGTACTGGTCTCCGGGAAAAACGGACCGGAATCGCGAAAGTTCTGAATCTAACGCTTCACGATCGGTATGAAGTTGTTTGTCAAACTGAAAACATTTCCTTTTAGTGTAGGATGACCAACCTTCATCAGCTGCGAGGCGGTAGCACCCGGGTTTGTATTGTTTGTCCCATGACTCAGTAAAATGAGGTCGTTTTATTTTCTGTTTATTCTGTCTAAGTAACTAGTTGTCGTACGATTGAAATACGGTGCTTAGTACGAATATATAGATGAGATACTTTGGCAGTGAAATTTCGCGCTTATGTTTCAGTCGGAACTTGAAACTAGAATTTAAAGGTATATTAGTAGCCATTCAAGTGAGATCACTTGACTCCTGGTCATCTCTGCAGTAAGTGATTCTTTAGATGGCAGACCGAGGTGGGCCGTTCCTGCTTAACGGGGTCTTGGTTCCACCGACGGTATAGTTTTTACTTTGCAACGTTATGAATAGCAATCCTTTCCAAACACTTTTTCCAACGATTTTAATTCTTCTTGCCGGCCTCCGGCGGAAAAATCTGTAAGACACTCTCATTTAGATATCATATGAGTTTCCTTTTCTGTTTTAGTGGGAAAAAACTATTAAGCTGAATGTAGCGTCCTGTCCATGTCCGTTTCCTGCATACTGCGTTGAATAGTTACGTCCTCCCTCTTACGTATCTCGTTATCGCGAAAATCGATTTGACTGTTGTGTTCGGGCTCCTGGGTGAAATGAATATTAGGAGGAACTGAGATGGGAGATTCCAACGCACATGTGGCGTTGATATTACTTGCTACAACTACAGACGTCGTCCAATTAGCGATAATAAAGTGTGATTTGTTGGGCTATCAAACCTATTGGGCCGGTTACCAGCTTACCTATGAATAAATCCGCAGAAAAGGGACCTAACAGGGATTCCATTGCCGGCGCTGAAAGACATTGTAGGTTCAGAACTCCTAGGCGCAAGAGTCTGAGAGAGGGATGACCGTGTCGTCACTACTGGACGCAATTCACAAGCGGTTGCATTGAGCGGCACATTCGTAGACACTGAAACTGTGTCATGTGAGAACATTGCCAGTTAGTTGTGTCCCTTTATATGTCTGACAAAACCGAACGTATCCTTTGAACTATATACTGCTATTTCAGCTTTGACATATTGCAAACTGGCAAGCTACTTAACCATAACTTTCTCACAATACAATACACCACCTTGATCATAACATTTCGGCACTTTGAGATCATTACGAACCAATGTACTCAGTGAACCAAGATGTCTATATGGTCTTATAGAGAACGGAGTAAGCAAAATTGAATTATTCCTAAGGTAAAAAGGTAGTTTAGTCCGATCCGTTGTCGATGGAGACTGACGTATCACTACTGTGAGTTACCGCATCTTATCAACTGTAATACGATGGAGTCCAATTGGCAAATTAAGGAACCCGTAGAGTGTCATAAAGCTGTTCAGTTTCCTCCACTGGGGATGCCAACACTTTGTATCGAATTCACTCTCCGATGCGTTTCTTCTGCGTTTGCAAGCGACAGGTCAGTCTGACTGACTGAACGCATGGGACCTCTGCACGCAAATTGACAAAATTATATGTGAACACTCTGAAGTGCGGTTATAGCTCCCGTTGTTTCCAACTTAGAAAAATGGAATTGCGCGGATGATGGAATACGCACGTCAAAGTATAGATTCGGCAAATCTCGAGGCAATAAAAATGATAAGTAAGGTTGTGTGTTTTTCATCTCAGACGGTTTATTGACTGATCGAAAACGACCGTTGTTATTGCTAGAACCGCACTTTCCTAGCCAGGAATTTTCCTCTGAGGAAGAACGAGATTCTCTCTGAAATACTGGTCTGCCACTCCGCTTAGGAAAATATTCTGCTAAGGTTGTTTTCAACTGGGCAATTACACAATACAGTTGACCCTACTTTCAAGGACCACATGAAATGGTAAATCAGAACTGGTCCTGAGTGGGACTTTCCCATTGGAAGTCTAAACGGTTCAACCAGAATTTTTTTCTGAGGCTAATCTGCCCATAGAAGGACGACATTTATGTTTCCAGCCGGCTGAATGCCAGTCCACGTCGACTGAAAACTTGGGAGTGCTGCTCTGGTTTCTTTTCAATGATGCTTCTTGCGATGATGATGGAGATAACACTAAGAACCACATTAGGGTGGAATTATGCCAAACCAGTTGGACATTAGTAGACCTGGAACGTATATTGTGATCAGTTTTCCTATTGCCTTTTTACGTTATACATGACGTAACTAACTGTTCCTTGTACGTCTGATGTAAGCACTGGACAAACTTAAGCGCTTGGGCTCTACTTCACTTCTGGTATGCGTGCTCAAAATATTATTTTTGACTCGATAAGATGAAAGCCCATTTCGCTCCTTCCGACTCTTAAAAGATGTCGGTGAATCCTCCAGTAAACCACTACAAATCTCCTGAACTTTCGGACCCGTAAAGTGATTCAAATGAGAGCGTAGATCTGAAACTACGATGTTTCTCCTTGAATATGCTCGATAGTAAGAGACTTTGATTCAGATGAGGGCAGGATAATCCATGTGACATTTGACCATAGTCTACTTCGTGGACCTGATACCGATTTCACAATGGTCGTCGGATTATCTGATCCAGGTTTTTTTAGGCATTTTGTATCAGCTTTACTTGGAAATAACACCACGGCTGCTCCAATATTCGCTTCTCCGTATCAACCAGTCCTGCATTGATGGTTTGCTTGTTGCTGACTGTCATGTCACCTTTCTCGATAACCGGAGGATTTTGCCACCATATAGTACTCACGTTGCAAAATAGTGAACCCTAAAAATCTTTCCTAAGTGGTTCAGAGTCGGAGATTATTTACAAACAGTGACGGTTATGCTTGGCATGCCAAATATTCGGGGTAGCCTAGCTGTTTCTTTCTTCGAAGTTTTACTCTGATAGCGGTTTCTCGCAGAGTTGTTGTACTGCGCGTTTTTAAACACTAATATCTAATTCTCAAAAGGCTTCGAATAATTTGCACCAGTTACACGCCAGATTTCAAGCCAACTAGTATCAAATGCAACATGATATACAGTAATCCAAGATTGTGTTAAGCTGTCAAAACGCAAAATAATTGTTTCCGCTCTCCATAGAGCTCTTCAGATTTGGCAGTGGATAACCTCATGGATAACAAAACCACCGATTGCCTGTCAGAGAAGCGGGGCAAATGAACTTTTGATCTATTTTGATGGAGGAACTTTACAGAAACTGATCTGGTGTTCAAGCAGAGTTTTGGTCTCTGTAAGGTCATTAAACTCCATAGAAGTCTCAAGGGACCAGGAGAAGTGGTCTCTTCTAGAGACCACTCTCTTCAGAGGTAACAACTGCCCTTGATGCTTTTTGACGGTTACGAATAAAAATATTGTATCGAGTTTCATGTCGGTTTCGTCTATCATTTGACTCGCGGCTAAGTAGCACTGAGTTGACAAAGTCGCATAGGAACTAGAATTCGGCATGTAATTCTTTCATTTTCAAGTAGTACGTTGAGGGAAGTCCTAGCCGAAGAAAGATGAATCATGTCTTCTGTCGCAGAAACAGGTATCAACGGACGCGTGAAATTGCGCCCATCCGTTTTCCTCAAACCGGATGACTTTCTTAGTCAACGGTCATGTATTTCTTATTTGGCGCGTGTGGACATTATCCTCTCTAATTTCGGTTGCAGAAGCGAATCTACCTGATCATTTTCCGTTCGCAATTTATGTCTCACTAGGATCGTGTTCAGGACTGGCTTGCTCAGCTTGATCTTGATGTATATTGGCCGTGCTTGTACAACCATGGATACACCACTTTCGACCGTCTGGTCAAACTTACATGGGAAGATCTGGAGGAAATCGGAGTGACCAAGTTAGGTGAGTGTTTCTAATGTCGACGTCCGTAGTTAGTTACCTGTCTCGTCCAGTGGTTTGCGACAGTCCTCTTATGCACTAGATTTCTCACCATTACCTACAGCAAAGCACCGGTTCCTTTCTGTTCTCAACTAATTCAGTTATTGAACTCGATATTTGATTTGTGCTCATTAGTGCTTGGTTGATCTCTGACGTATACACGAAGGCAGACAGGACGAGGAGACGTGTGGGTAAACCTTGGCGCGGTCATGATGGTGGTCGCTAGGCAAGGCGAGTTTAATCTGAAGCTAACAATTTATCAGAACAATTCAGCTGCCTGTGAACTTATGCACGAAGTCGATTTTTAAGACGGTTTATAAACTGTTTCTAATAGATAAGTTAAATAAATTTACGTGATTTATCCATTGACTCAATCACATGTGGAAGATTGTCGGCCTTTAACTGTGCCGGTTTTGATTCTTCAACTGATAGGTTCTCGTTTATCAGACAGTCGATTTATTCTGATCGATTTTGTACAAAAATGTCCCGCTGTTTAATGATCGGGAGCATAATATTTTTTCTTCACAACAATAATTTAATGTACAAATTGTATCAGAACATGCTGATTTAACTGCTGTCAATCAACCCAGCATCCTTATCCGTAAAAGAGTTAGGTAGCCACTGATAAAATCGATCCTTGAAGACACAGGTGTTTTACTCTATGAAATAGCCCGTTAGCCAAACGGTATGTGGGGTTCGTTCCTTCCCACACGTATCTCCTCGATTGAATGGTTTTTTACAGGTAAATAAATAGTTGAAAAGGAATACACTCATTTGCAAACAAATTTGGTTTTCCGAGAGACTCACCTGGAACCCAGCTGAATCTCTCGTTTGTGATGTTTCCAGGCAACTAAATGTGCTGCACCAGGCCTCCTCATGTTTCACTTGCTACGATATTCGAAGCTAGAGGGCTGGTCGAGCAGTGGCTTGCAACCTTTTCCCCATTTCTTTCTATGACCATGTGTCAGAATATCATTTTTGCCTGTTTGATGCGCAAAGCGAAGCCTGTACATTCATTATGATCACCCTTTCTGATTTCAGTAGACAGATTTGAGCACTGAAGTTTAAAAACGTCTGTGTTTGCCTGTATCAGTAAGTCAGTTGCTCAGCTATGAACCGGGGCGATATGGCTCAGTGTTCAGAGAGCGAATCTGCTGACCGGAAGGTCCGTGGTTCGAACCCGACCTCTACCTCTCCACTCCCACTGTCTAGGTTTGGACAACCTGGCAGTATCCCAGCCCTCGTGCTTCCTTCTGGTGGTATGGCAGTTAGGCACCGAAAGGGTGCTACAGCTGAACGATTTTTTATGAACCATATACCAATGGTTCTAATTGCTGGTTCCAACCAATACAGTTTAATCTACCGAAAGATGGGAACCACAGTAGGAATAGCCAAGATTATGAGAAAATGGTTTAATCGGTTAATTGATGTTGATTCTTTCCAGTTGTTTGATGAAGTTAAACTTTTGGCAGCTGATTACCAAAGACGATGGCTTTGAGTGTAGAGGACCGGTGACTACCTGACTGAGCCATGTTGGCCACTGTCAACAACCATTGTTGAGTGAAGCCTCCACTGAGTGGGGGGGGGCAGCAGGTATCAGTTCTATGGAGCGTACTGATTAGGGATTCTATACTTCCTTATCAGGTTATAGGGCATCCGGCTTTCGGCTGTTTCTACTCAGCACGGGGCCGGTCAAAAAGAGGTCAACTGAGTGTACGGTCTTGTGCCTTGTGAAGTACGTGTCCTAGCCACTATAGCCTATGAAGCTGTATGGGTTCTTCCATTGCTGAGGAGTTCGTTCTTAATAAAACCATCTTACGTACCTCAACATTGCTAACCGAACGCTCCCACCCGACACAAGCAATGGTTTGGAGACAACGATGGTTAAGCACTGAAAGTATCTAACATATCACTTGCGCGTAGAAGTCATCTCTTTGATTCTGGACGTAGTTTGGATCACCGAATCGCATTGTATGCTCTGCCCTTGACAGGGAAACTGACGTCAAGAAGCCACGTAGGTGTCAAAGTTTAGCGCAAACTACCCTGGATTTCTTGACTCGCGAAGCCATTTTCCCTCAAGTCATTATGCCGGTATCTCTGCAACTGCCCACTTGAACTGCATGGATGGAGCTCGTATTCAATCCCAACCAATCTTGTAGCGGCTCTTCACGTTTTGCAGATGTATGGTGCATGCCAAACCCTACAGCCCATTCACTCGGGCTACTTAAAATGCTTTATCTCTCTTAAGTATCTGGACCCCGGAGAGCAATGTCGTCCGCGAACTCAATGTCCAAGGGCAAACGCTCCTAAGTTAAATTTTTCGTATACACTCACGCAGCGCAATTCGAGGCATTGTGCACCCGATTCCACCAACTGCTATTATTTGGCAATCCCTTAAAGCTGGAGCCACTGGAAGGCTCAAGCTCGTTTGGCTGACAACTCACCTGAGGTTCCGGGAATGAAGGACAAAGCCAATAACCAACAGAATTGTAAAAAGTGGGAATTTCAACGTGTCCATTAGTTGCTGGATACATACCTGATAGCCTCAGTAGAATCTGAAAGTTGAAGCGTTTCTTAACTACATTTCAGGATGTTATAGACTGGGAGACAAATTTCCATTTCTTCTCAGTCGGAAACCGTTAATTTGAGTTTTTCCTCCATCAAGAGAATGACCTTTATTATTATTCTAGTGAATGACTCATGACACTTTAGCAGCTGGAACAAAATATACGTTTGCGGTGCACGATTTACAGCTGAAGAAAAACAAAACCGAATTGTATGGTTTCCATCCTTTTCCCCCATCTTTCCTCAGTAGGAACCTCTAATATTTAGTTGTACGATGACGCGAATAATACCAAATTAAATCAAATGCATGAAGTAGTATTAGATTTTTCTCAAAGCCAGTTCTAATGCAAAAACATATGAAGCCCATAGTTCATATTCAGTCATTAACAATTGCGACACTCACAGCAGGTTGAATTCCTCTCAGAAGTTATGCCGTCAATTCAAGGTTTAGTTGGCAGCCGTTGGAATTCTCGAATGATTCGTGTACTTGGTTGATGCTCCACTGTATGTAACAGGATCTCATAAGAATGAGAAGTGACAATGTAATTTGGAACAGACCGACTCGTGTCCGCAGAATATATCTGAGCAACGCAACGCATGTGGATGGACGAAGCATCCGAGTCCATTACACGTGCCACGCGCTACCAATATTTTTAATACAGCGCCAGCCGATATCCTTAAATCACTTCTTCAATAATAAGGCGAAATTTAGGAAACACATAGTACAGCGCAAACTTTCGCCTTTTGCACCGTGAGGAGTATCCCGACACTGCGACGTGAAATTATCAATAAGTCTTTGCAGCTCGCGGAATATCAAGACCTGTTATGAGGAAATAGCACTTTTCAGTGCTTTCGGAAAATTCTCAGCTTGTCTACTGGACCAAAGATGTCGAGAACAGTGCCACAGAGCCAGTCATTAAGTGGTTGGCCGGTAAAATGTGATACATTATCAGCTGAAACAACTGTCAGCTCACCTCTGGGGCAAAAACCTCTCCAAAGGCTTACATACACAACTTAGCAGTTGCATGCTTCGTAAACAAGATCTCAAACCATTTGGAATAAGAATGGGCCACAATGCTGTGCATAAGCTGCTCGCCAGGCTTCTGTCAAAGCTAGTCACGGAACACACCTTGGTGGTATTTTCTGAAATTTCTGTCGACATTCAGAGCAGTTATTAGGCTTTCGGCTAATAGGTGGTAGGCCATCAACTGGTGGGCCTTGTTTACGACTCCATCTTTTCTAATTCAAGATGACTAGAATGTAGGCCTTATAGAATGCTGCACAGTGTAGGAGGGATCACACTTTGTCGTCAAAACACTGTGTTCCAGCTGGAGTGGTTCATCATTCATGTCATTGAGAAAATTACCTCGGGAAGTGTTTGCTTGTGTTTGGATTTGAATGGCGTTTGGCTTAAATGACGAAGTGTCACGTACTAATTAAAAGCAATTCACAGACAAAGTTTCAATCAAGTGAAGTTCGTATCGTCATCCGGCTTACTATGTGGAATGAATGACGAGATACATAACCAACATGCCTGACTCAATTTGAACGTCGTGATCGTTTACACCAAGTAAAATGCGTCGGCTTAGAAATTCATGAACTTTTTAGAGTCGTAAATGAATCTTGGGATTTCACGATTTGCGCTATCGATTCCAGTGTTGTGGTTTTTTTAATTTTTTCATAGCCCAGTCGCCCACCAGTATTTTGCAATGTGTTCGAACGTATCCATGTTCAGCTTTCGAAACGTCTCCGCGGGTGGCTTTTCTTTTCGAGAGCAGTATTCTCATCGGGAACGCGTCGGTGAAAAGTCTGTGAGGGAAAGACTGAAAGAATTGTGCTTTTGTAAGAAAGGCATAATGCTTGTTAGATAACACTCATGAAGATCTACTGAACAAATTCGAGGCCTAGATCTTTAATGACGTGTCGCTCCAATAACTGGGCAAAACTCATGAATTCCTCTAAGAAATGAAGCTTTAGAAGTTGAGGCGGGATAGGGTTCTGTCATTCTAATCAGTAGTGTAGCCCAATCACTCGGAACTGCATACAGATAGCTACATGGTGCTAAGAAGTTGATGAAATAGATCGAGAAGTCATCGATTATATTTGTCTTTTGACTTAGAAGTAACGATCAGATCGTCTTGACACCCATCAATACCTTTCAGTACCCGAATTAGTTGAATATATGCATACTTACATATATGTACATATAAATAGTTGGTGTCTTATCATCAGCTTACAATGGGAGTACAACGGGTGTTCTTCTTGGTGACAGCTCAACTGGTTCAATGGTTCCACCAAGAAAATTCGTCATACGATTTGCCATTTACCCCTACCTGAACAAATGGAATTTGAACAGAAGCCGGAACTTTACTAAGCCTTTGTATGAATCGGCATTTGACGGAAATTTACGTGAAATGTGGAAAACATTTGTGGCACTGAGTCTATGTATGGCAAAATCACTCTTGGTGATAACGATAGAACATAGTACCGATTAACATTTACCGTCAAAAATCTAGATGTTACCCCAACGAACCAGTGGCACATGGATGACCTGTAAGTCACTGATGCGCGGTCTGCAGAGGTGAATCATCGTAAATCCGATCCTGAACTCAATGTTTCAATAATGCCATTGTCCAGTATGGAATTACTGGTGTGACCAGGCAAACCATAAATTCCTTTTTTCTGGTGACCCGGAGAGCCTGAATTCATAGCAGAAGTAAGTGAAGAGAGGGTGTTCTGTATCACTCGTTTCAGCCTGATCAGTACCGTGAGTCGACTCCTGGAAGTGAACATCCGTAACGGGTTTGTGCAACTCGGAATTCAGATGCACACATGTATAAAGCGAATGCATTTTGCCACAGGAAGTATGACTTCCGAGAGGTCGGTTGTCATTTCCGCAGGGCAGTCGTTCGGTTTTTCTTACCGGTCTCCTCGGCCCAAGTTGCCACGATAACAAAATCTAGCTGATCATCAAATTTGGAAAAATCAGTCTGAAGTAGGAGAATGCATTCCCATGCATCTTGACCTTGAGGGCATATCAGTGGGTCAGCCTCAGCACATTCGGCTTTCGTATTGACACGTGGAATAACAGCCAATTTTTGTTTCGCCTGATCCGATGTAATCGGAGGTTTAAGATACATGACGCTCCTTAAAAGTGCGTATTTTTTCCGATGAAGCTACAAAAGAACGTGGTAAACTTATAATCTTGTAAGCTCTTCCACGTCATACTATATTTTGAATCGTACAATGTAATCTTTAATAGCTCTATCACAGGAAGTAATATCCAGGACTTCAAAGTGCTTTCAGAACTGTCTGCGTACAAGAATCGCTCACTTACTGAGGCCTTTTTAATTCCTAAAGCGTTCATTAAATAAAGACCGCCTGGCGGTATAAAGTGCGCCTTCTCTAGCGACACAGGATACGCAAACTATCACGAAGACGATTTATCTTTTTTGAATCTTACTAGCAGTGGTTCCGTGTGAATTGACCGTATTGCGCGTGCCTTACCTTTTGTCCGGTTCACTGAACAGGTGTACATCACATTTGCAACCTAGAACTCAGTCATTCTTGGTATCGCAGTCCAATCTATATCACTAGTTTCTGAAGCAAGTAAACGTGCATCACAGGATGAGTGATATTGCAAGTTCACTACCTGGTAGACGAGACGATGATACGTTCCAGCCTGTCTTCAGACTACCAAGGTGACCCTTCTAGTAGGATGTTTCTATGCCTTTAGAGCTCATCTGTGATCGCGTCCGTGTCTAGGACATTAAAACGCGAGTGTGTTTGGTCACAATACCACATTGCTCAGTATTGGTGGAGTAATTGCTCAGTTGAGTTTCATCTTACAACCAGCTAACCTAAACAAGTGAGACCAACTCCAGTACATTTACCACATCTGACTGTACCTTGCCATGCCCACTTATCGTCAGGCTTTTTCGAGTGTAGGGTAGCGACCCATGTGGTTTAGCCCCAGCGCAGCACCAATACAAGGTGCGCTTGCGGATGATGTAAAGTTCACATAGGAGCGTACGGAATTTCTTTGGAATGTTTTCCAGCTGAACGAGCCACCGATTAAAGGCCAATTGTTGTCCAGTTGCTTTTTGTCAGTGGAGAACCTCACTGAGGCCGTATTCACACACGTGAATACGCAGCAGGTAGGGTCGCAGGCTTACTTCACCCATTTTCTCTCCCGTGAGAATGTTCTCACTGTGCTTTCACTCGGCTTATTTTCGTATTTACTCATGGGATCCGTTGGTACTAATAGGATATTTGGAAAAGTTTGTAGCAGGCCTTGTTTCACACATCATGGATAAACTGCATGGGCCTGAAGTAACGTGATGGTTTCCAAAAGGTCACATTCATTGTGGTGCTTGCTGGGAGTTACCACTCGCTTCTCGTTAAATATGTATAGAAAAGATCCGGTGGCAAAATCAATTGCTTAACAATTTGAGAAATGAAAAACAAACAGAATAACGCGGATATTCACTCTTTCCTGCAGTAAATCGTTGTCCCTCTGTATGGATCAAACACAGACAAGATAACTTGTGTATTCCTCAGAGTTATTTCTTATATGGACTCCTCGTGTGTTATTCAACCGCTTATTATGTATCTTTGTTCGAGTCGAAGAAATTAGATGTTTGTTTCCCAGCGAAAATCCCATCTAACTACACACTTTTGTCAAAATGTTGCCAAAAACATAGGTCAAACCTATTTACTTGGTAGTGAAGTGAATAATTCTCCAACCCTTCTACTAAGCAATTCATGCGCTCAATCACATGGACAAATTTCACAGATAAGCTTTTATGAAGAATTTCTGGCTCTTTAGGTGTAAAGTATTCGGTCAAATATTACACAACGGGATGCACTAAAACTCTCAAATACTTCAAAATCTATTGTTTGTATCGTGGATGTTCCTGTGAACGGGTGTCACTCATATAATCCTGTTCAGCTTACCACATATCCACTGTGCATGTTTGTGGCTTACACCAACCATATTCCTTAACCTTGTCATTTGAATATTCAACGTTGTCTTATTTGTCATATTTTAGGCCATCAAAAGAAGATACTATTGGCCGTTGCAAAGATCAAGCGCCAGATGCGTGCCGCAAGTTATTCACCACCATCCACTAGCCCGGTGAAACCACAAGCGAATGCCTGTCCCCAAAAAGTGGTCTTTCCAAACTCCCATAAATCCCCGTTTGGAGGCCTATCCAGCTGCTCCATGGACTCAACAGCTGATGGTCTTGAAACTCTATGCCACGGAAGCGTTTCCAGTTCAAAATCAAATGGTTTGTTGATTCCTGATTAACTTATGTTTTCCCCTGTGTGAGTTCCTTCAGTTGGCACTGCAAGCATTGAACCTTCCTTGTATCATGTCGAGTTCGAGACGTTTATTGTTTGCTGCCGGAACCGTATAAGGTGCTGAATCTTGTCAAGTTAATGAGCTGCTTTCTTTGTCTGAAACATTCGGGTGGTCTTTTGGATTTCGTTTTCAGTTGTTGCGTAGCTTCCATTTTGCCTTGTCAAGTTCTACTTGAAACTAAATGACGAGTGCTCCCTCCCTGTTACACTTCCGTTTGATCTTAACACCGTGCTACTTTGTGACCGGCAGCTGCAACCTCCTACAGCACGTTTACGGGACTGTCAAAGGTCGCCTGTGTACAGCGAAGAAAAATCTGCCAAGTTTTCGGCAGAAACATGAGACGGCCTGGTACAGCACATTCAGTTAAAGTGAACCATCATAAACGGGAGATTCAGCTGGATTTAGTTGAGTCTCCTGTCAAACCCAAATCTGTATGCAAATGAGAGTATTTGTCGAGATCTGTCGAATTCAGGTTGAAGCAGAACATAAGGTTGACGGGAACTCGGGGACTGCGCCTACCTGATGAGCCCCAAGAAGGGCGAAACCGGTCGTGGGCTGTTGAATAATTTTTAGCATCCGCATGAGTAGTCTGCTACGTCTGAACAATCATGTGGTTTTATTCCATGGCTTAAAACTTGGTCGGTGTGGTAGTTTACCCCGCGTGATGGAGCGATGATTTTATAGTCGGTTCTTACTAATCCAATAAGGCCATTTATTCTGAATCGTCCGACCCTGACAACACCTACCTGCGAATTTGGCTGTCATCATACGTAAACCAGTTAGCAGGAATTAATCCTTAAAAATAATAGGGTGTTTGATGCTGACAAACGGACAAATATACGAACGAACCTGAACGCTTGCATTTTGAGATAGTCCAGCCTGACCATAATACTGATAGATAAGCCAAAAACGTCCCATTTGAGTCTTTGTTGATACCAAACCTACATATCATTTTAACTTATAGATACATGACGGTGTTCACAGACGTACGACCGGTTTATCACTTGGGTAGCAAGTAAGAGCTCTGTGGTGATTTTACTTTGGGAATCTATCCAATGAACAAGGACGTTCCTTTAAGCTTTCAGTCTATGAGCCATTAACTTCTGTTCTTCTTTAATATGAGTATGTCACAAACAGCATCGAAGTGGTGGAACAACATTATTTCTCGTCCTTTAGGTGAAATCTCTTTTGAATTTTGTTCTTTTGTCCAAGTGATCCTTCAAACTAAAGCAAACATTGAAGCCTGTATATTTACTCATCCAAATAGCTATTCAACCCCCGAAAAACAACCCAGACTTCGTCGGCTGTCTTGCGGAAAGCCCCCCACTACCAGCGCCCCCACTTGCCTTTCGGGATTTACTACCGGAAGGTTTGGAACATGAGTCCGTTAGTCCATCCGATCCACCCGTACATTCTAAGCAGACTGGGCTTGAAAATGAGCCCCTCAACCCTTTACCACCCGCTGTGCCTTTACGTCGATCGTCGGTCGTGAAGCACGTTAGTGAGAGCGCAGCAGATTTGGCTGCTCCTGGACTTGATTCGCTCCGGCATTCAAGGGCTCAGCGGCATGGTCATTCGCTCATTGGACGTGAGAGAACAGGATCCGAGCCGGATTTACTCAATTGTTTTGTACGTCGGACGTCAAGTCCAATATTTCTGTCTCAGACCGCAAAACCGCTTGCGTCTCAGTTGACTAAATGGTCTTCCGGTGAGTACTTCAGTCGATTGTTTTGGTTCAAAGTATGCCTAATACCTCAGGTGTCGGCCTTGAATGAAGTGGTTTTGGGGGTTGAAAGTGTGTTGTCAGTGTGGAATTAGCCATATTTGGTGGGATGTGTTACCCTTCAGTGTATGATCGTTTCGTATAGGTGAGCGTCACGAGCCATTGCCTGTGTATTTCGAAGTTTTGGACCGATTTTCAAAATAACTGTAACAAATGTGTTGCACATCAAACCTTATAATTACACTTCAAATTCCAGTGTCCTTGCTCTCTGCTCTATGGTGCACAGTGACTTGAATGATTTTCTACAATAGAGGCATAAAACATCTGAGAAAATCGTCGGAAGTCAGCTATGTTGTACTCACTTATTGGGTGTGGGATCGGTCTTTGTACTGATTCTACGCATTCAAACGTGGCCAAAAATTACCAATTTCACAACCGTATCTGAATGTAGAAACCTTGGAATCTGAATTCGTGTACATTATAACATACCACCTCAAAAGATTTATTGAAGGCGACTACATCAAGACAAATGGGGTACCGATTATCAAAGGATTGTCATAGGCTTAAGTTTCTTTTATACGAGTCTTAAACGGTTGTCAAAATTTCTCGCATACAGCGAATTCACCTGGTTTAGATTGCAACTTTTTGGATAAATGCAGTCCTTTAAGGCATATTCAAAATCAACGGTTTTCTTGCGGAGAACCAACATTTCTGAAACCTTGTACCCTCCACACTGATGCTTTTTCACCACATGGAAATACTGTGGTTTAATCAGGGTGGTAAACGAGGTCTCATGGACTGATTTAACAGCTCGAAATCTGATTCATGCGACATTTGAGTTACTGGACTTTCACCTTGGAAAAACGCAACACGAAACACTTTGGCGCCTTTGAAAGCGGATCAATGTGGGTTGGAGTCAACTTACTTTAACTCTAGTTATCCGAAGTTCATTGAAACTATGGATTTCAGGCGCCACTCTGCATAATGATCTACTTGATGCATTGCACGATCGCTTTTAAAGGCCTTCGGAACAGTTTTATTGTGGTGTTTAGAGTGTAGAACGGCTGAATTTGTGTGGCGATCCGAATGTTCGACATGCCCGCCTACAGTCAAGCTAACCTGTATCCAATCGGTTCTTGTGACCGCATCAATACTAGACGTGTATCTTTTGTCAGGTTGTCAGGCCGGAAAAGGTTGCCTAATAGTTTAGGGTTCTCCCTTGTTAAAAACTATATTCCATGGTCTGTTTTTGATCAATATACCCTTGAGGGAACATTTCACTCAACCACGTCTAAAAGGACGGTGGGTACCTACTTTCTTGGTGTCCCAGTCGGATTTTCCCTTCACTGGTAAAATGAATAACGTGAGTCTTTTACGAGACAACCTGGTGACCACTCTTTGGTGTATATGAAGGTTCAGTCAACTTGACAACCTGTTCTGTGCTATTTGTTGGATAAGTCATCCTTCAGCCATTGAAAGCGTGACAGCCAGCAAGACCTTGTTGCATCCGAGAGACTAAATCGATCAAATATCGGGAGACCAGTTTAATTTTTTGAACTGTTAAACTCTGTGAGTGCATCGGCACTGGATTGGACGGTGCGTAATTGAGCTTCAAAACTCCCTTTGATGTTGGATAAGGGGGTGGATTCGATAATCTCTTTGTGAAATCCAGAAAATCTGCAGCCCAACTTAGGTAAGGATTGAAGAGGCCGTGACGTTTTTTTGCTTGATTCCAAATTAATTGTACTCCTTATCAGCCACCCGTAATTGAATAGAGATGCTCAAACATCACCTTCCTAGGGTTCGTGAGATGCTTCCAGCTTATGATTTCTAACAGCCTGACTTCTCAGCCTGTCAACACAGACTACCCTCGCCTTACGTGACGAAATCCGCAACTGAGGCATGTGTATACCACCACTCGTTACTTTTACTGAGTCTTCGAATAAAAGACGTTATACCTCTTCGTCGGCAATGGTACGTCACTCCATTGGACAAGTGATGGGGATAAAAACCAGTGTTAGTTTTAGTCAGTAATCGTGTTAAACAGTGTAACCTCTTGCTTATTCAAGAATTCGCGAAGAATTTCACTTAACATTGGAATTCTTTCAGAAATTTTGTGTTCCAGTTTGTTTGTTTTTCATACCAACCAGTTTCCGTATAAAGTTATTTTAGTTCTCTTGAGTGTGAATTAGTTCGGGACGCTTGCTAACGTATTCAGAGTTCTTTACTTCATCCGTTGATTGTTTCTGACCAGAGAGTGGTTGTTTTACTCGGACTCAGTTCGGCAAAACCACTCACTTGTAGACGCTATCACTAGATGAATTGCGTTGGTTGCTGTTACAACGGCTAGCCAGTCCACTTGATCTTTTTGAATCTATATCCATCAACTGCAGGCTTAACTGATTTACATGTAATAACATGTAATAATAACAATGCACAACTGCCGTTTTTGTCCTCTCACTCGCGTGGCACTAATACGGTTATCCTCACTCCCAAGGAGAGGCCACCACGGAAGAAAGTGCTCTTTGAGCTTCGCCTGAGATTGCCTCTGTTCGGAGTAACGCATATGATCGAACGTCAGTCGGCCAGGTCATTAGCATTACACATAAAACTGTGAAATATCCCAGAAATTATCATAAAAACAGAGTATTTAATGCGCTTTACTGTGTTTACTGCATATTATCGTTTATTTTTGAAGAGTATGTTCACAGACATAAAAAGTGAATGCAAGCGATGAGTAAATCTGATTTCAAACAAGTTTCCATTTCCGCTTCAAAGCAATCTGCTCAAGTTAATGGGTGGTCTGAATAGCGTTTGTTAACTTTACTTACCAATCCCCTTTTTAAGGCGCCACTATCAAGTCTTCGCTGGTAACAAATTTATCTTAGTACAAGCGGTGTCACAATAAAAAGTCAGTATTTACTAAGAAAAACCCCACAATACCTTGTGGGCTAATCTGAAAATCTTCCTGAATTAGCTGCCCTCGAAAGTCAGCTTCCGTGTTAGGATTAACTGTTTTCAGGGTCACGGTGGCGGGTACTGTTCATCACATCCTGTGGAGCTGATTTCAGCCAAACCACGACGGAAAAAGGGACACTCTGAATAGTCCCTGAGTCGAAAGATTGCTAACTTTTATTCTCTCATGAGACATTTGTTCACAAGTTTCTCCGTAACATAACAGGAATCAGCCGACTGCAGCGTCCATAGTCAAAACGTATGTAAACCGGCATCCGGTAGTACATCAAGGTAGGTGAGGCGCGCACCACTCCAAATTCCCACCGGTGGGCATTCCCTGAGGAACAGACAATGATAGGGCAACGCGAAATTAAAACAGCTACAGTACTACAGTATACTGTGAAATTTTCACATCTTTCTGTATGTAGCTCACATGATTCCATCTATATGTGGGTCCCTTTCCCCACCGTGGTGAAATTTATGTTTAACCGATCCCAGTTTCGAGCCTGATGTCGCTTCCTGGTCGGATTGCCAAGCTACCATTTGTCCGTCGTTGTATGCTGATCCTGTGTTAGACGTGGTTAGACGTGTTAGATGGCACCCTATTCCGACAGTAAGACCAGAAACTGGTGCATAAATAGTTTATGATAACCAGCTACAACATAATTACTTGCCTTCAACTTGAGGAGCAAAAGGAATAGCATTGGGAAGGCGCAGCTAACGCTTGGCCAGCTGTTCTTTGCAATGTAAAGGTGATCTCAACACTTATAGGGTAGAATGTTGAATGGACACTGATTGTTTCATTTCCGCATGTCACCTGACCAGCGCAGAAATTAGTTTCAGTTCAGCATAGTTTCTACTCATTTTCTGTAACCTGCGTGTGTTGCGTCCGCGACTAAAGATCGTAGAAGGAATGTTAACATCTCACAGCACGTGTTTTCTGTCAGTCCGAGTGAGATAGATAAGAAAGACTTATGGAGTAGTGACAACAGGATTCTGGATCTTTTTTGACTTTTTCAGCTAGTATAATCAGGTTCTAAGCACTTTAGTAACCATTCATATCGTTGTTCACGCCCCAAACCCACGGCACTCGAAATGGTGAACAGTTTATTCTGTTCGCAAATTTCGTGTTTCTTTGGTTTTAAGTGGCTGCTCTGGAAACGAAACAGTGGACTGTAAGGGAACGAATAAGGCTCCTTCAGAGATAGGCTTTCATAGAAATCTGGTTATTTTAAACACATATTCTTGTTTTTTAGACGTCGATCGGTGAAGGGCTAGTTTCATGGAAGCAGTGTACTGGACTATCTCCAAAGCCACCGCGTCGTTTAATTTCTCGCTTTCGCCTCTGATTATTATCTGCGTTCGATGGCTCAGAACGACTGTCCGTTTAGGCAGTGGTAAATAAACTGAATAAGATAGTACAGTTAAAAGATTAGTCAAGATATGTATTCGTTCTCTTCATAAGGGTGTTGCGCCCCACGATGATGGGACAGTGGTAAAAAGGAACTTACAGCTACGGAAGTAATTCACTTTTATGGCTAACAGCACTAGTTTGTAGTACCAGTGCGAGTCTGTTTCATCACTCTCTGTTCATCAGCCATGCTCATTGAGAGCCTTGCTGGTATTCACATGGTTCGGATGCCATATTGCGTGCTGGATTATCTTCCCCTGGGGAGACCAGTCTCTGCCAGGTATTCTAGCTATGTTCACATAAGAAAGACCCTCTCAGAAGGGTCCACTGAGGTGTCCTATATGGAGGGGAATGACCATATCTTTGACAGACAGTCTTGACAAAAAATGTTCATATCGATTCTGATATCAGTCTACGCGATCGTTTGATTACTTGTAAAACAAGTGTTGCAAAATATTCAGCTGTAATCTGAACAGTCCAGTTTGGTAAAGCTGAAATCAGGTCGTTTACACGCGCATCTCTGAAGGGCTTATCCTATAAATCAGCTGCCACCATTTATTGACCAAGCCGAGCAAATGACATTCGAATGTTTCCTCGTTATCATAGCTTTAGTAGGTACTTCCGAGTTGTCAAAATGTTTGTTTTTTATATTTGGAGGCCTGATCCTCATCCAACCTTCGACTCTCATTCTTTCAGTTTCCTAGTCTCCGCTTTTTTGGCGTAACTGAGTTAACTATTTTAGATAGAATTTTCTGGAGTCAAAATGTGAAAGAATGTTGTACCAACCAAAGCAAATGCACACAATTGTTGGAAGAAAACAAAAACAAACAAATAAGAGCTAGTGGTTCGAAGTCACGAACAGAAAGTAAGTAACTGATGGTGTGCTTGATTTCCTGGACAGAAATAGATTGGAAGTCCATTGTCATGGTACCGAGAAAACCGCTTGCTACAGCTTGTTATTTTGAGCGGAAGCTTTCAGCATGACGGTCGATGCAGTTTGGTAGCAATCTGTGGATCAAAACCGCTTAGTGAACCAGTGTATCGGCCAGTGAATCTAACCATACTCTTCATACCGCCTCTGCAATCTTGAAAGGCCAAATTTGCTTGTGTACGTCTGTGCAGAACGGTGCGACAGCTTTTCTAGTTACAAGGCTCCTACTATCCAACAACATTCGCAGAAACGACCCGTTTAAGACCACTGACAATTTTGTCTCCCAAATTGCTTTCTATTCCTTTTTCACCAAAATCATCCCCGATATAGGATCTGTCCCTAATTCGACATACGACTGACCTTTTCGGCTGATGAGACTTTTTGTTGTCTGAATAATAAGGTGAGGGAAACGCCTATAATAGCCCCGGGCATGCTGTTCTGCGATATACGCCGACAGAAGTCAAGATTTCTGGGGCACGTATGTGTCCACAGGACAGCTTTGAAAAGAGCCCAAAGCAATAATGGAACTAAGGTTTTTCGAATGAGTTCGGAAATTTGCAGCTTACTTCAACCCGGTTTGAGGTTGTGATAAGGGGATAATCCCCATTTTTCTCTGTGTCTGTCTCTGTCAATCTAACTCCTGAATTCAGGGAAACTTGCTTTCAGAACAGCATCTGCATCGGCAAAAAGGGTTGACATTTTGGCTGATTTCGTCGCACAACCCATCCATATGTTGCGCACTCACCATAATGCATGCTTGACCTTTCCATTCGAGGGAGGGTGTTTCCGAGACTAAAACGGATTAGGTTTTCATGCATCTATGGGCTATTTTATGGCAATTAGTTATCACCATATGCCTAACTGATCAGCTTTCAACAGTCATGTGACTCAATCACATCTGGCGTTTAAACCTCAAGTCCATGTCTATTAATGTACTTTATATGGTATCACTTTTCACTTGGCGTACGATGGACAAGGAAGCCGTCAGTTTGGAGAGGCTGAAAGTCAATTTTTGACTTGTTTGCAAAGGATAATTACATGGACTGGAGACTCGATGGATTTTCTTGTATCCCATGTTGATGTTGATATTTCGTTGTGAAATACCCTCGTTTTTTTAATTCAAATTTTATGAAACGATTTTAATTATACATTCATATCAGCTCGACAATCTACTCACTACCAAACTGCTGTTTGTCAGCTATTTTGAGAACTACACTTATTTTATGTGATGCAGGCCTAACAAAACCAGCAGCGGGCTTTGTGTGGATTTTGAGCTATTTTCCCATGCCGCTTAGCTCGAAAATATACAATTATTTTAAAGAGGTCCATTGGGTAGTATAATTCACACAATGATGCGTCGCATGGAGGGTATAAGCATCCTGATCTTTTTCTTAGCAATGACATTCAACATTGCCTCAGCATCAGATCTGATGCAATTCATTCGGTTAAGGAAACTTCGGCAACGTTACCCACGCAGGTTATACGATTCAGCTGAAATACTGAAGTAGCCTTCGCATGCTTCAATGATGTAAGCATGATGCGTGTTCCGGTACACTATGCCTCAGAACTCAGAAGCAGTCGTGTGTTGTCATCTAAGAAGAAAATTCCGAACTTTCTGTTTGAAACGGAACGACCTTTACATCCTTCTGTAAGCAAAGCTAGAGGCGGACGTTCGAATGCAAACTTCGCAAGGATGTTACTCGTGTTTGCTTGCACGATTTACCTAGTAAGCGGAACCGTTAGTGAGCCCGCAGTGGATTCAACATATTCTATAGTTACTGTAGCTGGAAACCTGACTAAGTCCTTTGCATTCAATAGGGCATTATAATTTACCCGTGTTTCACACCCTACATAGCATGAAACCCACATACGTTTACGGGCCAGATATAACAATTGGAAACGCTGTCACGTCATAAAAATTTCCCCTTAATCACAGCAGATCTATCTCGAAAACCGTCATCTCCGGTCACATACGGAACGCTTGAATGACGGGTTAGAGAGACCTAATAATGGAGCAACCGACACGGTTTACAAACTGGCTTGAAATGGAGCAGAGGCCTTTAGATTATCGTGCAGCATAATTCGGCAGTGTGCGGTGCAAAATATATATAGAACCGTTGATCTATATATCCTTCCATTTGTGGCACCTTCTGTAGTGAGTGCGATCTTGTGCTAGGTGATGTCACATCAAACAATATCCTATTCCGTAACGAGGCTACCGGCACTTTGCGGTCTATTGGAATACGCCAGTTCAACCCATTTAAGCCGCTACAATTCAAGTGGATAAACTAGAAAACATGTACATTGCATAGAGTGCAACATTTACGAGGACGAGATGGCTCAGTGATTAGAGCGCGGAATTACTAACCGGAAGGTCCGTGGTTCGAACCCGAACCCTGCATCTCGACTTCTTGGGCAACCTGGCAGTATCCCAGCCCTCGTGCTTCCTTCGGGTGGCATAGTAGCTAGGCACCGAAATTGTGTTACTGAATGGTGATCTTTTTTATCACCACCTAATGCATTTCCTGATGAAATCTATTTCTTACAATTCTGAGTGTTTTGATCCCAGATTTTATGCCTACCTCTCTCCAAGCAAGCAGTTCTGCTGCCATACTGTTTGGTTTACTCAATTAATTTACTTCGTCAACTCAGTAATGCGGCAAATAATTTCTACAACTTTTCGCAAACTGTGTGCCATTTTTCTGTCGATTTCAGGTCAAATAACGGAACCCCAACTTCGGCTCCCATCCGAGTAAGTTGCGTTTGATGTTCAAAATCTTGTTCATTACTGTTTTCTGGTAATCACACTCATCTCTTGAATTACCTTTATTTTCCCATCGCCTGATGTGCCTGTGTTGCTTAAATTGTAACAGAAACTGAAAGTTGTCCAAATGAAATATGACAGTTTAGGAGTCTCGTTTAAATGCCAGATAACAGACCATCGTCTTGTGTCGTTTAGTATTAATCGGAGTCCACAAAAATTTACGCCGAAGCACTGTTTTGGCCATAGAAACGCCTGTTCATTGGAGGTTGACAGCACTCGTTTGCTTCCGTCATATTCATCCGGCTTGTTAATAGTATAAGGAGATTTCGGAATTGCAATGGAGATTCGGTCCTATAGGTGGGACCAGTCTTTGCCGAAAAGCCAAGAAGCACTGTTCGGTTGTTTCGTCCCTACTAGGAACAATCAGCAGTGCGTATCTCACGAATCGTCATAGAGATTCAAACCCATAATCTTCGGGCTGGTAGTAGCCTCTGTGCTTTTAGGCATAGATTAGCTTCACTTACAGGGTGAAATACTGATAGAATTCCCCAAATTTCCTCGTATCAACAAACTGTAAGCCATCCTAAAGAAGGAATAAATCACAAGTTCATTGAAGTTTTTATTTGGTACCTCGGGTGCATTAATTGGAAATTGATCAGGTGGCTGTTGATCTGTTCGCCGAGCTTGGCAACTGAGGAGACATCTTCAGTGCGTTGTTGGATGGGTAGTCCCTCTCTCCGTGCTTGCGTATATATAGTTTACAAAAAGCAGCTTTGAGCCGTAACCTGAGTGGCCATTAAAAATAATCGCACTTGAACTCCGATTGATCCGATCTTAACCTGTGTTGCGTTGTGGTCTGTACTTCTTGCTTTCTGCGGCCACGCTACTGTTGAAATTGTTGTCCACTATAATCTCTTCCGGTTGGTGCGTTCGTGATCTGCATTGCGTCGTGGTCGACCTCTTTGTTATTCAATTGGTTGGTGGTGTACCTTCTATTTTTGGTAATTTGTTAGTGGCACTATATCCTGTCTAAGTGCGAGTTAACCATACTTCTGATCAGCCGTCTGTGGCTTCAACTACTTACCGGGAGATCGCGGGTTTGAATTTCTCCGAAGAATGGTGAGATGTGCACCGCTAGTGATTCCTAGTAAGCATGAAATAGTCCCAGAGTGCATCTCGGCTTTTATTCATTGATGGGTTTTACTTACGAGGTCAAATCTTGATTGCTTCGGTTTGGCAATGTTCAAACAATCAGGGGCTATTCTTCACGTACCATATACAACTGTCCTCCTGCGCCAAAGAGTACCTTCAACAAGAAGAAATGTACAAATCTCCTGATTCGAGGATATACTTGCTCCTAGCGTTACCACAGCTAGGTAATGTACAGCTTGAATGGATCAAGCTGTTTGCTGCGATTTGGTTTTGCTAATAGCCGCAACCTCTGCTCGCCACAGTCTGTTTGCTTTGGTATTCATCAGTGAAATTGCAGAGGTGAAAACAGCTCTGCAAAAAATGAGGATGGGTTGATGACACTACTGCATACAGTTTTGCGATACAGTTGATTTTCCACCCACCGTAGGTTTGTTTGAACAGTCCTGCTGTACTGGCATGATTTTTCTAGACAGTCCGCACAAAACACTGACAGTGCTCATAATAAATTCGTAGGACTGAGCTGCTCACCTATCTACTTCAGATGAGAGGCCTCTCTCCAATCCAGAGTTGAATTTGTCGACGCCTTTAAGGCGATACGGAAGTTTTTCCGACAATGACATGCATACTATCGTTTATACAAAGTAGCCCAAGTTCTTTTTAAAGCAATACATATTAGACGCTTGAGATTTTTTGACTTCACGAAACTTTCCAAGAGAATATTCTTCCAGATACCTTTTGTATTTTGCTCATTCTGGTTGTCGTCCCTCCTGCTTTCCGTAGCTACCAGACCAGCCTGGATCCAGAATTGCAGGATATGCAGAACCTACGAGCTATGCTGGATGCACTCAGTGAACATCTGACCACTGCAACACAGCTGTAGTTCAAATTAGGTGTACCCTTCGGTGAAGCTTTCTCGGCTGTCGTTTTTTCTCTATGTTTGCTTCAGTTCGAGACTTCTTTTGGCTGCAATTTGGAATCAGTCGTCAGCACCCGCAATGGCTGGCTAATATATCTTGACAAGTGATTTCTATTTGGATTGCAATCATCATGCAGTATATGCAATTTAATCGTTCCTTATTCATCGCTCTACCATCACAAATATAGGTTATTTTCACTAACCGTCATTGTTGATTGGGCACCAGACGTTGTTGAATCGGCTTTTACATGGTCCATCGACTAGTTATTACAATCCATCTATAGGGCTTGTTGAAGAGGTAATTTATATAACTAGCTTTACCTTCGGAGCGTGCAGAATACCTTTTGACTCGGTCAGAATCTCTGGGGTTCCGCACTTTTACCACCTTGGGTTACACAGAGTCAGAAACGGTATCATACAATGAAGTTAAGCTGAAACTCATTAAGCTGCATTATCGTTTGTTCTGTATCAGATGAGCAGTATTCCCATACGCACTTTTGGCTAGAGCCTGTGTGTACCCATCGAAGGTATGGTTAGCATAGCGTTTTATCATATTTAATTGATTGAATCCTGGAAACACCAAACGTCGCGTTCAGCGTTCGATAGAGTTCGGAGTGCGTTATGTGGGCGCCAAAGCTGAACTGCAGGTCTGTTCAGGCCTTAGCAGCGAACATATGTAGTGGTCAACACTCCGCTATCGAACGAAGCTTGAATAGAAGCCGAAAATAATATGCTACTTCACGTACATCTATTCTGACAAAAAAAGTAACAATGAGTAGTGGTAACTCTATAAATATCAAGTTCTCATGCTTTGCTTCATCCTGTGTTTCAGCTTTACTGCGTTCTATTCGTAATTTAATATGAGAGGATTTAATGAGTCGTTATACGCACTTGCTCCAAGACAGCTATCCTTTGATGTCAGTATCGTCACAAAGCCCGAAGAATTTCCACATTGAACAGTAACAGTCATTTTCATCTACACAAAAGTCGTTCAATAGGCATGAAGGTAGGCTGTATCAAAGTTGATTGGGCACCTGTAGGTGAGAAGGAATGAGATATGTTTCGTATGCGGTCAAGCAATACCGTATGGGGCAGCAGTCTGATCTCATCTGGTCGCAGTCTGGTCTCATCTCTTTCGTGCTGAGCCACTTATCCGATGCCTGGTGTTATTACTACCCTTACTTTTAGGAACTGCAGTTTAGATGGCCTTCGGACGTTGATTTGTTTTCCGAGCTGCGTAATTTAGGTTGAATGCAATCGAGTTGTCCACCTTAGTGAACAAATCAGCTGCTACCAATATTCGCTAGGACTGTACTCTGTAAGGTCTACTCAGACCGTGGATGGCCTTGGATAACCACTGAAATCGTGTTAGTTCCATGTGAATTCCCTACGTGCATAAGTAATTAAACTGAAGGTCTTCTTTATATCATAGACTCGGTTCCGTTAATCACTAGTAATGGGTAGATGATCTGTCAATGATGTGTATAGTGTGGTAGCATTCCAAATGTGCAGAAAATGCGATAATTCGTTTGAACGGCCCCAATTTTACCACATGAGCACTGTTTACGGATCATGCACCCCGTCACTACCCTGGGGAACATTTAAGCTGTTAATTAATGTCTACCATTTAGAACTCCCAGATAACTTTTATCAAACTAATTCTAGTTTTTTAATTATTCGATGCAGGGCAGAAATAGTTGACCGTTTTGTAAGTGGGTGTATAAAATTAAGAAGTGCTTGAGAGAAATTCAACCTACATCACGGTTCCAGGTTTTGATGCCATGTATACAAAACAGCTGTGCAATAACTGCACTCAGTGTTGTTACAGACAGCCCATGCTGATATTCGATCGTTGGCTTTGAATTTCCCTCAATCGATTTGACTGTGACCTAGCCTTCGAACAGCGTTTGGCCTAATATAGGCCCTGTCTGTAGTTCTTTTATTTCGTACTGACCAGTGTACTATATATGTCACACGCGTACGTATCACGCTGAGCCTTTTTTCGGTTACAACTGTATCCATGACGGACGCGGAAGGCAATGAAATTGGTAAACTCTTTGTGGGCGGCTTATCCCAGGCGACGAACAATGGAAGTCTGCGGCTCTATTTTTCCCGATTCGGTGAAGTGGACGATGCGGTTGTGATGATGGACAACAAGACTGGCAGATCACGCGGTTTTGGCTACGTCAAATACCGCGAGCCTGAGTCCGTCACCTTGGCACTAGAAGCCAAACCGCATATTCTGGATGGAAAAGAAGTGGACGCAAAGCAGTGTAATGTGAACATGAAGGGACGCAATAGACGTAGTCTGAAAGTGTTTGTTGGTGGTATCGGACTTGATCAAGATGCCGAGTCCATAAAAAATTATTTTCGGCAATTCGGACGTGTGACAGATGTTAATTTGATGATGGATTCAAACAAACAACGCCATCGTGGTTTCGCTTTTGTGGGATTTGAAGATGAAGCGGTTGTCAAAAGACTAATCAGCTTGCATTACGTGACTATGAACAACAAGCAAGTAGAAATCAAAGCGATGGAACCACCGAATTTTGGTAGAAAGATTGGTGCCACAGCTTGCATGGCGGCTGCTGCTGTAATGGCTGGTGCAACGACCACTGAGAGTGGGTGTACACACGCATTCGAACATACTGCAGATGCTAGCGGACTTATTGCTAATGGACTTACAAGTCTAACTGCTCCTGGTCCTTGTGGTTCACACAGCTATTCATACCTCTCAACTCAGCAAAATCTTTTGGGCCAGCAACGGACATCTCCCCAAACTGCCTATGAACATCAATCAGGTAGTTTCGGATCACACCTACTTCCAGAAACACTATTCCAATCCACTGCATTTGTTCCTTTGTCCCCAAGTCAGTACGCTACTAGAGCACCGGCGGAAGCAATCTTACCAACGGGTTCATCGACTAGTTCGTTTATTACATCGAAACAGTCAGTACCTTTTATCTTAGCTAATGGCCAATTACACCAATCTGGCGGTACATTCGGTCCCGGTGCATCGTTGTATGCCACCATACCTTGTCAGCTGGTTCCTCAGCAGTTGGTTTCTCATCCGCCTCATGCAAATATTGGACAACTCATAAACACAGAAAAAAGCAATCTTCCTAGTTGGCCAGCGTCTGGGATACATCCAACTCAGCTGACAATATGTTCTCCGCAGGTTGCCGCACAGCCAGGCCTTGTGGCCTGTCCACAGTATGTGCCTGGTCAACCGGTCCCACAGACCACTGCCATACAAACGTCCGCACAACCGAGTCATCCTAATGCATCCCTCTTGGCACCTTATTACGCTGTTTGCTCGCCATACACCACCATTCCAATACAGACTGATCAGCCGAATTCAGTGCAGCTCACAAGTGGAAATCACAATGCAAACGCACCAACAATCCTCGCTAGTTGCGGTATGCAAAGTACACCATCTGGGGCAGGTGACAGCGCTGTTCTCCAAATGTCGAGCACTTCAAGATCAACTTCCCCAAGTAATGATACTAAACCAGAAACTACGCCGACTGCCAATAGTGGACCAGCAACAAAAGTTGTCTATCCAACTGTGCTCATGACCACATCAAACGGTCTCCAGACAACTCAAGTTGTTCCGTCCCCTAACGCCACCGTAAATATGGGACAACCTTTGTGGAACCAGACACATTCTAGCTTAGTATATTCGCCACTACCAGTCGGGTGGACCGTTCATCCTACTGCACAAGCGGCTGGGGCCCAGCCGTGGCATCCGTCCATGGCGATCTTGTCGCAACAGCTACCTGTTACCAACTGTGCTACCCCAACCCAGCTCAAAAGTCCTGGATCATGTGGGACGAATACAGACAATGTGCAAGCAATCGTGCACGATTCAGCTTGTAGTACTAAAGAACATCTAGTAGAACAGACACAAGTTGCTCCTGCTAAAGCTTCAGGTGATAGTTTGGATGGTCTTATTGTTGTGACAGAAAGAGCCCCAGATTTTACTGTCACTGAAGAGGCTAACTCGACTACTGCCTATCGATGCATAAAACCACAAAACAACACAACCGGGAGACCGGAAGGTCAAATAGCTGATGTCAGCGGTTGGTCATTTAATGGAGGAGCAACCTCACGAACAACAGATCCTGCGACGTGGCCTAATTCCGGAATGGCCTCAGCAACGCTTCCAAATTGGAACGAACACACACCTTCAAGCATTACTGCACCACCAAACGTGATACTACAACCGCACCCGTGGTCACTACCACTTGAACTGATAGACGATGCCGCAAACTATGAAGTTTCATCGAATGGTGGTGGACGGACCCCTCAAGACGGAAACTGTAACACGAATCGAGGAATTCAGGCCCCTGTAAATAGTTCTAGCCAACGAATGACGACCACTAAAAATTCAACAGACCCTATGAAACTGGATGCATTAACACAGCCTGGACTCTCAACGGATTATCCGAGAGTAACACAACGACTACCGCAATATCAGCATCAATCGACGTCAGGACAGAAACAAACAGAACACTCGCAGGCTCAACAAACAAACAATCAAGTTCAACAAGCCGCAAGGTCTAATACACGTCCTGCGAAACTGCAGCAATCTTTGGGTGATTCTGCAGAAGCCCGGTCTAAACTAACTACTGGAAACGGTTCAGCATTGTCTTCCGAACTCTCCAACACCCGAGAGAACAACAACCGTCGGGAATATAGTACATGGCTGTACTCTAACTCAGGTAGCACTGCACATTTAGATAACAGTACAGGTGGTGATGGAAAAGATATACGGTCGGCGGCTAGTCTTGCTGTGGAAATTGAATGCCAAGGACCAGCAGGAGCCGCCGGCGATTTTCATAGGCCAGTACATACGGGACACTATCCTGCGTACCGCTAAACACGTTGAGCCAATTCAAACTTTTCAAGCACAAATATATCAGCAACTGATCAGCACAAAAACATGCGTCAAACACCGAACCATATGACCTTGATAAACCAGGTCTACAAGATAACGTCCGTAGATCGCTTGCCAGACTTTACTAGGATCAAATTAACTTCTCCTGCTACTGCTACCATAACTATTGGCAAGCATAAAAAGATACGTTGCCAAAAGCAGACAGTAAGCGATGACGAAGAACTTTTTAGATTGAAAAAGATGAGTTGGACAAGCGAACACACCACAGTATACAAATATATGTACGCACATATTATACTACAAACACTTCTGTGGTAAATACTCTGATGTTCATCCACTCGATGTCACGCTGGTGGCATGAATACACTTATTGATGCTTCTTTTCCTCTTATCAATTATGGCACACTGAAGTCTTGTGTGCATACTAGTTAAGCAATGTAGCTACTCGTTGAAATTATTAAAAGCGGTTAGCAAAAGGACAATACAGCTGAACGTAACCCCACGCAAGTGTTACGCATTGCCTTTAGATTGGAACGTTACTGTGCAGAGCACCGTAATGCACGGTAAAGCTACGTGTATAGCAGCTCAAAGACGTGTTAAAGTTGGACGTTGAATTGACCAAGCTTTTTTACATCTGATGTAGCATAAATTCTCTTCTGCTATGCTAGAGCTTCATGTGTATCAGGTGACCATCTTGATTTTTGCTGTTCCTACTGCCGCAGCTGCATGTAGTCCTGACAACGTACAAAGACGTGTAATCGTTGAGTCCTGGCTAAGTGAAACAGGTGATCACTTGAAAGATAAGGGATTCAGAGGAACTCATCATCGAAAGGTTCTTATCACTGAGTCCCCTTGTCACCCTGAAAACAACGAATGTCTTTTCTTGGTTGTGAAACGCTTCGTAACTTCTTCTGGGGTGCAGTTACTTAGGTAAAAAATGATTGCGGATAAATTCATTCAGCTGTACCATAAGGATAACATTCCAACTCTTCTAACTCGGAAGATACTAGAATTCAGAGTGATAAATCTCATGGTAAGTCCCAGTTTCTCAGTCTAACCATTCGTTCAAACCAAGATACTTTGTGAATACAATAGCTACACTCAAGGGTTGTTTTAGCCGGTATCTCACCAGTTTGTGAACTAGGAACTGTTCCCGTTTGAACTAACGTAATGCTATGAGCTACATCATTTCTCTTAAATGTGGGAGTTATCTTGATCGAAACAGGAAGTGACAAACTACAGTTAATAAATCCTCATCAGCAGCTTTTTGGTTCTGACCTTTGGCTTTATTTCACACCAGTTTTCATCAATTCTTTGAACGTTCTGATCGTATCCAAATCTGCCTCTGTATCATATAGGATCAGTTTTTTTGTTTTACAAAATGAGTTTCAAGTTTTATTCTGCGTTTTAACCACAGAACACGAAGTATCGTAGAGCGAACTGTCAGGCATCGCGGTAACAAGTTCACCTTAAGACGGTAGCAACCACACTTTTTCTATTGTTTCAGGCGAAGGTTGATGCGTTACTACTTTTTGTTTGCAGCCCAATGCAATCACACCAGGATTCTGGCAGGGTTTTCAGGCGTCCTAGGGCGATAGGTCGTCCAGTGTAGTACACTATCAGTCTTAAGCTACGCGTAGCTTTTTCTTCAACCGTATTTCCGTTAAAAGTTTGTGTCCGAATTTTGCTCCGTAGGTGAATGGAAACTTAATTTGGTTGCCGTGAGCTGGTCTGCAGTGGCTGGAAATTTCCCCTGCGGTCCAACTTATCTCCCGTTTCCTTGTTTATCCTTACAGTGCGTAGTTTTGGAAGCCCCACCGTCTACAATATTACACAATTCATTCGCTCAACAATAAAGCAGGTCTGTATCTGCCCGTTCCGCGGTACTTGTCGGATGAAGTCGTACAATGGTGCCTGAATAGCTTTAGTTCTGATGTGTTCTTTCAAAATATACTACTTGTCAAGAGTAATATCAGTATACACCTAAGCTTTTCTTAACGTCTGAATCTAGAGTGTTTCTACTAGAAATCATATCCGGCGTGCAGGTTTTGAGCGATGGTATCGGTCCGGCTGCGGAGCTGGGATAAGTAAACAATGTTGACATTCTGAGATCTGCTTTCTTCTACAATGGATGAGCTGGCTGATTTTATAATTCTGAACCATTACTCGCCCATTTTGCCACATATTTTTGGTAACACAATGTTCACTCGGTACCTGTTGGTGAAACCATCCCTTGCAAATTGATAGGTTCGTTTTCTGGCAGCGTGAGCTCATCTTAGGCTCTCCAAAGTTATGCCATGCTCCCTTTACCCTAGCTTTCTGATTGTAATAATTCATACAGAGCAGTCGCTCAGCAAGATTAAATGTCTCTCAACTAGTGTACGTTGAATTTATCCTAGTTTGTATGTGAGGGTCACTGAGTATGCTCAGCAGTTGAAACATCCAATGCTGATAGGACCTTTCTACATCATCATCCGTAATCGCCGCAGCCCACAATTTAAGACCATCAGCATATAAAGAGCAGTGCAGGCCTATAACATTGTAAAGTTGGATGCGGAGCAGATCTCTGAGGCTTATTGCTCGTAGTCACAACAGCAGGTAAGAAGATGCCATTTACTCTCCCCTGGAAATTCTTTGTGTCCAAAAAGTCGATTCCACGAAAAAGGGTTCATCCGGATCCCATAACCTTGAGCCTGTTCCATTAGGTATTCTTGAGGAACTTTGTCAAAAACTCCAGTATAGTCAACATATACGGTATCCAGCCGACATCCAAAGTCCAAAACCACTGCACATTTCCTATGGCCAGGAGAAGGGTTACTGCGCACAAGCGTCTTTCCTGAGAGCCATATTGCCGCTATCATGTGCTACCCTAGTTTGACCTTGGCAATCCTCTCCATTACTTAGTCGACTGCAGAGTTGAGGCCAACTGGGCGGTAGTTTTTCAGTATTGACTTGCGGCCAGCCTTGAGTGTGGGTTTAGCAACAGCAGTCCCCTATCCTTCCGAAGATCAACCCTGATCCGTTGGCCGTTGAAAGGGTTCAGACGGCGGCTAAGCTATAACCGGTCCAAGGCTCATGAGAGTGTTTGAAGGCAATTCATAAGGTTCAAAGGATCAAAGTTCTATCCGGCCTGGCAAGTAGGATGATTAGTGGTTACATTGTGAAAATCACACTATCCGACCGCGTATGTGAGACTGACCGAAGTATATCAAATTTGGGTGCTCCGTACTACACACAGTCGAATACTGACGCAAAATATGCCAGCTGTACCCACATCGGACTCTTCTAGGACCCCCAAACAAACACTAAGTATCTGCCCACGAGGATGAGAGAAAGCTTTTCCGGGACCAATTTCGATCCCTTTGCCAATCTACACTCGCCTTCTCCATCAAGCCGTTTTGCTGCAGTGCATTGTTTTCGGCATACCTTATATCTTTCCTCCTTTTGAATTATCATTTTACTGACGCCTGTGATCCGTAAGCTTTCGCAGGTTTTCGTTCACTAATTTGGAGCTCTGGTACGATTTCCTCCGATATTCGAAGAATGCATTTCTTATAATGTTTCACTCTTTGAAACAATCTTTCACATCTTTGAAAGCAATTCACATTTCTGCAATGTGCAAGTCTACTGAGAAATCCGCCAAATGCCATAGACAAAGAGCAGCTGTGGTTGTCGCCCAGTGGAAAAGAGCTGTTGCGTGGTAACTATGGCTAGGAAGTTCGGAACGTTTTAAATCATTCACATCATGGACGCCTGTTTTCAGCACTAAGTATGGAATATTTTGTCTTTAATGCGATCGAAGTCTTGTTGGCTGGTGTGCACACAACAACATGTTCAACTCGGGGCCTATCTCTACAGTTAGGATACCGAAGGAGGAGCCTGCAGAGTTTGCTAGTACTCTCAATCAAAACCCGGAGCACTGAAATCGCCTAGTACCACGCATCTGTCTATGTAAATTTGATACCCCAAATTGTTCATGGTAAGGATGCCACGAGAATAATGTTTTCGGTAGACAATTCCAGAGGTTATTGGAGACATTCTGGAATTTAAGGTGACACCATGAGCTCTCGTTCAAGGCATCGTAAGACCAACACACTTGCATGCGCTCATGTTCTGCTCGCAACATCACTCCACTGCCTGTTGTGGCGAGTAGGTTCCTCTTGAAGGGACAGTACCCGCGGTATACCTAACTAGCTAAGTATATAACTGATTATATATATATATATATATATATATATGAAGCATACATGTAACTGATATCTAGCTAGGCATCACCTTAGAAAGCCATGTCTTCGTGACATGTATCGTTTCTAGTCAAAACCGTTTCACCAGCATCTGTACCTCATCAGATTTATTCTTTAGGCCACTGGCTCTTTTCAGTGCCACTGGTAGATGCCTCCGCCTTAGTCGAGGGTGAGAAACAGAGTGGCTTGCGTCCCAAATCTAGGTCCCCTCAGGACCACTAGAAAATCCACAACTTGCATATTGGTTTCTCCAACTACATCCCTGGCTTTCAGCTTCCCTACTGCTTGTTTTGATCTCGTCTTATCCGGCGATTTCAAAGCATGATGCTCATCAGTTCTTTGCGAAACATTTGTTTGAAGAAGATGCACATTAGCTTCACCTCAAATGTCGGCTTTGACTAATTTCTACCCCAATCACCGAAATGGGCACTTCCTATCAGTAGAAGCCAAACACCTATTTTTGTGCCGATCTTTCTAGAGATATCTGTGGACCACTTTAAGAGTGATCGCAATCGACTGCTGGATAGCACAGTGGACGACTCAAGGAGACTAATTAGTTATCCTTCCTTGTACGGCTTTACTGAAATAAATTCACTTTAATGTACGGCAGGTAGGCAGATGGTTATACTGTCGCCCTTTTCTGATGATGACGAAAATGGTGACGAAGACGACTGTTTTGGTGCACGAATTTTAGCGTTCACACAACGTTAAATTGTCAGATTTGACTTGGCTGTATTAAGTCTATCTGTTCAGTTCTTCTTTTGACAAAATGCTGAAAGATACCGCTGATTTAGAATCTGCGATATTGTTGCCACTAACCAAAGCTTGTTTAATGCGAATGTTGTAGATATAATAATATGTAGAGGTGTTGTTTCGAAACACTGTTCGTGTGCCATCACGCTGGCGTATTTTTCAGTGGGTTTATGTGGTGTTCATAGCATTATAATTGTAGTATGTCCAGGTGTCGGAACTCATCACATGAACCTGACGCACTGATCTTAAACATTATAAATAAGTCGTTCGGTTCTGCCTACCCTGATTGCCGACGCTTTTCGTCAAAAAACTGCACGTTATCCGTTTGCCACTGGCATGCGCATGCAACAGGACTGCACGTCCGTGAGGCGATTTAGCAAACATTTGGTGGTGTGCTTTGTTTGACTGCATTATTGTTGACGTAAGACAACTTTTAATTTTAAATTAGAAGCCTTGAATCATACCAATGTGAATAAGTCGCACGCTTCAACTGATCATCTCAGCAGAGGTCACCCTGTACTTTCTTATGCCACCTAAGTGAACTTAATCGTTCGATATCAGTTTGTAGGTATATCACAAAACCGACACAAGATACAGCCACGCATAGTATCGGGCATGTTGCTTGATTCTTCTTGAAAATATTCGGAACGCTACTGAAATGAGCCAATGGTCACTGGGTGCGTTAGCTGTGTATGATAATGTCCTCGAATTATACGATAGTTTCCAAGCCGTGGGTGTGGAAGTCTTACCACTTCAGCGCGATATGAGAAGTTGCTTGACAATTTTCAGGTGGAAACGCCACCGCACTTGATTTGGATCAGATACCACTGTTAAGTTGGGTGAAGCAGGCTAAACTAGGTCCTAATAGCTTAGAAGCTATGTGCTTATCGGGTCATGCCTTTTTACTCATGTCGTTCAGCATTTCCGTGTAGCCCTTGAAGTATATAAGTTTTTCCATGTGTTTCCATAATTAGTGTGATTCATGGCTTTTTTGTGAGGAGGGAATTTTCCCACCAGAGAGCGAGATTCTGGCTCATCTTTTTCTGTGCACTTGTCTTTTCATCTGGCTGAATGTAATAGCCGGAACAAGCACCTGAAGAGCTTTTAACTCTTTCTGGCCCTGTGTTAGATATAAGTGCTATAAGAACCCCATCACAACGGCGAAGAATATTTCTGAATCGTTCAGTTTCCGCCAGCTCAAACCAATAAGAAGTAACAAATGTTTGACGGAGAATTTCGACTTCTGAAGGTAAGTGCGAACGGAACACTGAAGATTAGGAGGAAGTTTAACGTATGATAAGAGAGCTGGCGCAAGACAGGGACCCATGGTAGAACTGTTGCATCATCCCAAGTGCCTCTCAGAGACAATCGGAAGACTCTACTCAGGCATCCGTTTCTTGGGTTTACTTCGCTTGGCTCTAGAAAGTTGGATAATAACTTGCCGGGAATGGCAAAAACCAGTACTTTTAGCAAAACTAATGTGATTTGACATAAGCAACACAATAGAAGGCATAAGCAGACCCAACAGGTAAATGCCCAACGACTTCTACAACTTACTGGCCGAATAAGGTAAGCGGGGTTTGAACATGGGCTGCATGAACTGAGGCTGATTTTGCTTGGCAGTGGTGTTTGTCAGCACAGGTCCAGAGCACATGGCACATTAACATGTATAGTAATTTATATTGTACGGGAAATGATTGAATATCAGATTCGATCTGGAAGTACGAAAAAAATCACAAGGACCAGGCAATCACTAGTTGTTTTTATGTGAAGCTACGTGAACAGGGAAAAATTGAACATTATGAAACGAACTCAGCTGTTTATTGAAGCATGAATGGAGCTCGAAATGATAATTTTCACGGAAGACGGGTAAATTAGCGGTACTTTTAATAACTTCGGATGAAACTTTCGCAGGAGGAGTAAAGTAAAACGCTTCCGAACTTAAGAAAACCTCTTTAACATTCCTTGGATGTTAGCTTAAGTTGACTGTCACCTTTCATAAAGCCCAAAAGCATTCATGACTAGATTCATGACCTAGAAAACATCTTAGTGCTCAAAAGAGATTTTGATGATCCGTTAAATGTTGGACACAACCGTCGTCTGATTACTTGCGTACATTTCTGATCAGTGGAGTTTGACTAGGCTATTTCGAATTATAAAAAAAGCTTGTCTCTTAAACAGAGCGTCAAACATATCCCAAAAGTATACGAACAGGTAGAAGCTCCTGTTCCGATTATTTCTATGGCGCATCAAATACTAGTGAACTCAACCTTTTATCCAGTATACTCTTCCCGGTGTTCAAAGGATAGTATTCAACATGTCATTCCCCACAGACAGCCACCACATATCCAACTAAGACACTTCGTCTAGGCATATGTTCTCAGGCTGGTGCAAACTTCTGATGCACTGCACTCTTAAGTTAGATTTCGTAAATATCGATCAATTCCCTCCACACAATAATAGTTTCGAACCCGATGTTTCAGTCTCCCCGTACAGACAAACCGCATCCGTCTACACCAGGTAACTGCCTGACGGTTTTCTTCCTCCATGGGCTTTCGTTGTCCTTCTACTTTAAATTAGTAACTTATGTACATGGTGCAGCCATGCCGTCTGGATGACCCATGCTCTGAATTACGCCTATGCAGTTTATGATTAAAAAATGGTGATAACTTATTACTTAGTATTTTTGGAGAAATCTGGTGATCAGAGACAAAGTAGCACAATCGCAGGTTAAAAATTGGAGTCACCAAATTTCGATGTCATGAAGGATTATAGGATTATATGATTGTGAAGAAAATGTAAAGTCCACATTTTCGTTTTAGGCTGACAATGTAGAGGAAAACCTTACACAGTTTGCCTAACTAGTGCACACAGGTTTGATTTGTATTTTGACCAAATTTGAGACAACACTCAGAGAAATCAAAATAGAGCTACGTTAGCAACTACTAAAAAGACAGAAGTTAGCAGATGTCGGGAAGACTGTTATACTACGGCGAGGTTGCCTATAAATTTCATCCTTCTGAACAATAAGCCATTTTCGAAATGAGTATTATGCCGTCCTACGATAGAGAACATTACACCCCATTTTCCCGTCAGTGATACGGTTTGGTGAAATACTTTTGAAAATGTCTTATCAGTGTCCAGACGACACTCGGAGCCAATTATTCACAAAATCGTATTAGCTGGGGTGACAACAATAGCTAGGTGCATTCAGGTAATGGGGATTTCGAGCAGACCAACCGTTAACACCGATACAAATTTGGTAGGTACTGAAACTTGATTCAGCAGACTAGTTGGTACCTGATCTGGGATAAAAAGTGCGTTCACGCCGATACGGAGAGTTTCCGGCTTTCTTTTTGTTTCATCTTTAGTCGATCCGACTCTCAGCTCACAAGGACAGTTTATCGCTACCTTGGGGAACCAAGTATCATACGTAGCTGAGCGTCTGAGAGTTTGTGCGATTAGACTATTGAAGGTCTAGCCTCCGGTGCTCTCAGTCACCCTTTCATAATCTCTACAGGATGGAACGTGTCAGTCTACTGAAGAAAGATTATCTAGTCTCCGCTCGGGGACGCGTCACTCCTGTCTCATTGAGATTTCGTCCTGTAGGTGAAGTCAATATATACCGGGAATAACTGTTTCTTCTTTATAGGGAACGATAAGTAGTGCGCATATGACGAACTCCTGCCATACTGCCAACAAATATAATTGTCAGTAAGAGATATAGAACAGCTTGACCTCGACTCAAAACAACCGGGAGCTCCGAGATACATCCTCAGTAAACCGACAAATTGGTGCAATATTACACTTTCTCATCGTTTTTTAGTGAGCCATAGATGTAAAGGAAATTTTTTATTCAGACCAGGGCTACGCTCGTGAACCACGGCGTTATTGTCTGTACTCGATCAAAGGCTTTAGACGAACAGGAATCGAGAGGGGCTGTAAAATATTTACCGCGCACCAACCAGCCCTTAGCTGTTTATGAAAAGTGAAGCTGTAAGGTATCGTCTCCTGTAGATATAACGGATGCTGTAATTTACCCCAGGAAATCCCATTATCGGGGCATATCTACCGATAGCGCTGATCATCACAACTCAACAACCTACCTTCGAATAGAAAACCAAACTAACAATGGTTAATTTAGTCCCAGTGGCTGACGTAACTGAGATTGCACCCATTCTTAGCTTCAGTAAAATCTAAAGTTATTAAAGTAGAATGCATTTTCCTCCCAAACTCTAACTCTATCGGTATTTCTAAAATACTGCTCACTGTCACGTGATCGCATAACTAAGCATGAATCCGAACTTCAAATATAGTCATTGCTCAAGTCCTCAGCCATCAGGTACTTATGTTAGATACTGTGTTGTTTGCGTTTCAGTGTAACTAAATGCAAAATGAAAAGAGCGGCTCGCGTGATACGCGCTGTGTTCGACATCCTAAATATTAAATAATGAATATGGTGAAACTAAATGTCTTCTTGCGCACTCCCACTGTGCACTGGTAGCCAAATGGGTGAAAAATTTGGATGTGTAATAATAAAGAACATGTTGTATCACTGTTGGGACCTAAGCACACACAAAGCCGATGAGTGTGAACCAACCGCCAATTTCTTCACTAATTGTGTTTGGGTGATGCATTATGAAATAGGACCTAGTAAGTGCTTACTCAAAAGTTCATAATGAAGATACAGATCAACATCGGATATTGAATAAAAGGGATGACACAAAGTTCACACATTTCTTGACGGTACACATCACTCACAAGGTCTGTGAAAGCTCCTCGACCTAAGGAACCCAGTGTTCCTTGATATGAAAGCAAATAGGAGCAGTGGTGCTGGGTTTCATTATGCGGAGTACCACTGCCTAACAGTCCTCCAAAGCGGACGGGGGAGGGCTTCACGAGGAAATCTTGGAAGAAGTTGTCAGTCAACCACTCAGAATCTAATGCCGTCGATTCCAACCACAAGTCGCTTAGGTGGCTCCGACAGGTCATTCACATTTGTGTTACACAACTACCATGCGAAAATTTTACTTAGTTGAAGCAATTATTTTTGTGCGCTGAAGGATTGACCCGAAACCACTACATTCCTCGGTGCTGATGTCCAACTGCTCCACTCTTTTGAATGTTTTTAAGTAACATTTTAATTCGCGAATCATAGCCATTTGCAGTCATTCGTTTTTAAAGGGAGACCAAACTTAAACTTTCCTTTATGGTATTCTTCAACTCAGTGTGCCGCACAAAGGCCACCTAATGTTTCAGTTACTACGCTATTGGTGTGTGAATGAGTATTTTGGCGAATTTCGTACAATTTGGGTTCAAGTAGAACGTAATCTCGGAAACTGCGCCTATCCGATGAGCTTGAAAAGGGTGAAACCAGTCGTGGGATTTCAAAGAGGTTTCAGCAACCTAATGAGTAGTATCCTTCAAGCAAATAACATTTCAGTTGTTTAAACTGTACTACAGGGTTATGAATGTGAGGTTTACCCTGACAACGGATGAAAACGGAACAATTAGCAGCTTTGGATCAGTGTTGTTATCGCACTGGTCTGGTCAGAGAGATTCAGTGGATTAAATGCTTCAACTAAAGGGTCGTTCCAAAAACTTTAATCTATATGACCGAGCAGTTTGAGCTCATTTACCAAGTGGACGTAGTGGAAGAATGTATCGTAATAAAGAAAAGCAACTCATGTTTTTTACTTTAGACTATATGATCACAATATGGAATGATAAGCTGGATTTAGTCTACCATTTGCGAGTCGGTGGAACGAATTTACATAAGTCGCCTGTCAAGTTTAATTCAAGCTAGTGCAGTAAGGTTTTTGACATAAAATTTCCGATGTATCTGAACGAGCTTAAAGATGATAAATAGATTCGCGGTACAGAAAAAATACAGCCAAAGGGCTATTCTGTCCTACGTGTTCCTTAATAGAACTACTTAAGCACAGTGTATTTCACGCGGGACTATTGTTAATTGATTTGAAAGCGGCCATACATCCAAAAACCGAAATTCTGCCTTCCAAGCATTTCCAGAACATGTATAGCTGAAGAATGGCGGGTTATGGGACCACATTGTTTCTCGACTTTAGATTTACAGCCCGTTTTGTGCGCGTACTATGGCCATTCACCCAAGAGCAGACCATAGCTAATTTAAATTCTTTTGTAATACGTACCTCTCATTCAGGTCCTGAAATATTACGGATTGTTGCGCAACTCTGCTTATAGTAAGTGGGCCGTGCTTCAGTGTATTTATCCCAGTGCCTGGTTCAATTCATTCTGAACAGCTTTCAACTGATTCACTCAGGAATCATTGGGTCGCCAACAGAAATCAATATCCAGACTAGTAAACCACACTTTCTTCAGTTTCCACCAAAAGCTATCAAGGCCTGGCAGATAGAGCCTGTAAACAGTGGCCTAAACTTCACAGTCGTGCACTTCGTGCGCTTTATGGAGACCGTATTCGCACTCACGTAATCGTGGCAACCTCAGAGCACAAAGCAGATAGTCATTTACATCACAACACCGAGTCACCTAAGTTGCCACCTGTTTACTCTAACTCACCAGCATAGTTGTCTACCATTCAAAGAAACATCCTGTTGCGGCTAGATCGTGGCGGGCTGGAATTTGCCTTCATCAGAGATAGGGCAAATCACACTTACCGATTCCTGCAGTTGTTGTCTATGCGAATCACACACCCAGCTTTCTTCCAGTCCATCATAAACAATAAGCCCTCAATGAAAGTGTTCTTGCCAGCCAAACGCAGAGAGCTGTATGAAAACATTGCCAACCAATGCAGTAACATGAGCTGGCTTTTGGTGTCTTCTTTGCCCTAGGTACATTTTTGTGAAAAGGAGATTGCAGAACGTAGAGAGCATGTGACACAAAACAATATGTTCAAAACGGCAAATGCAAGCCAAAAACGCAAGAAGAAACATAATACGGCCATATCTCTCCTTTTGATCGCACACCTGGCCCTGCCACTTATCCCATCCATAGTTTGTAAACAACGCCGACCTCCTTGCGCAGTACTGGTGAAAGACTGTGTAAGATTTCCTGTAAGCTTTATCAGGCCTTAGTAAATCAGCGTGAATTTGTCCTAATCAGTGCGCTGTTTCCCCAGTAAGATTCTATGTACAGCAAACATGACGGTTTAGTCTAGTCCTTCTTTCATTTCAGTTGTCAGGCTCCTCCAAACCTTTCTCGGATTACGCGGCTATTACTTCCTAAGGTAGGTCATTTCACCATGTCAAGAAAAAAGTGTTAGGATGATTCAAAGGAAGCCTTCTTTGCTTAGGAATTTTATGTGTACACCTACATGTGGTCACATTTCCAACTTTAGTGCTCTAGTAGAGGGCTTGCGAGTTTCTTTCAACCATTCGACTTAACGCCTTTTGGAAGCCCTTTCAAGGCAACTCATTTGTGGCACATATGTACCGGCTCTACACATTCTTGTTCACAGATAGCATGAGCACCATCCGTTAGCTCATTTAAGTTTTTGTAAAAATTGAGAAGCTCGTTCCTATGCATAAGGTTTTCAGCTGGTCCAGAAAGACGATGGGCACGTAGGAATGACTGAAAACGTTTTTGGACAAAACAGAAACAGGGTTGGAGTGACCATAGTCTCGTCGTGGCTTTACGTGGTGCCATATCCGGTTACGTAAGGTTTTTGGGGAGCCTGAATGTAGCATATAGTGGGTGTATTTTGATAACACAAAATCTCTGCCAACAGTCGGAACACACTCTATCGCACAGCCTCTGTAGACAATGCTGAGCAGTAGGTTTCCTTCTTGTTACATTGACACCACACAGATTCGGTCAAGTTTTGGCATGCGGCGACCTAAGTACTCACGATTTATCTCTTACTTTAAGATTCACTGGTAGTATGTTACCCGTAAATAAGCCCTCCACGCAGAATCCGGGGTCTTTTACCTTGGCCGCATCAACACCAACCGCTCGAAAGACACCGGTGGTTGTTCGAAGAGGTGCGTACACCACTCTGACAGCCTGAAACATGCTTCACAGGTGGCCCAGCATCTTAATTGAGCACTGAAATGCATGTAGAGTATCGATGTGACCGAAAAGATGCTAGGGCCTATGTACAAGCACTAACCGTGGTCTCGAGATGGCTCGGTGATTAAAACTTGCTGATCGGATTGTCCGTGGTTAACCCTAACTCTGCATCTCGACTGCTCCTGTCTAGGCTTTGACAACCTCATAGTATCTCTGCCGGATGGCTAACTGTGCGTTTTCTCTTGTTTTGATACATCTAGGGCTACGAATCTTGAGGCTACACTATCATTGTATTAGAAGTAACACGGGAGATAAATATTTTAGCTGACTTGTTGCCACTGGCTCAAATACGCAACTACTCTCAGAAGTCGGACAATTGTTTTTACGAATGCCCGCATTCCTTCTATTGAGTGATGCAGCTTCCATGTGCTCCCGGTATTCATTCCTCAGTGCAATAAGTAACTTAAGTCTTAGATATTGCCTTAGGTAGTTCCTTCCTTACCGGCCAACGTGGTTGTCAAGTTCCAGTTTACCGAAGAAAGGAATGCCCCTTACTCTCGTTTTCAGGCCATTGAAATCACCCCTTAATGGCCTGCAAAATCCACCAAAAGGGGTGGTGTACAAATGGCAGCTGTTGGACATCCGAAAAGGCCCAGTGGCCACGAAGCGGTTGATTGTCTACACGCAAATCCTGTTGCGCTGATACGGAACAGCTGTAACGGACATGAGTGACTCAGGCTAGTAGGTTACATCGCAGATTCAGATCACAGATCACGGAGCTTGGTTTCCGTGGGATTTGTTACGCATATACTGGTTCTGGCTGACCGGTGGTATCCAATAGATTGCATATCCTATCGCTTCGACTGTTGTGACGGTAAGCTTGATACGCTATGTGGTGGAGATCGGCGGACGAGCCTCCAAGATGAGCGCGTACATGATTCACCATCGTCTTTTCTGACCTTTCCAGGCTCACACGTGTGACTGTAGGGTCGTCTAGATGAAAGCTGTTCTAAGACCTTGATATGGACTGAAGCGCAGAAGTCCAGCGTCCCGGGCATCCAGCCCAGGGCGACCCAGAAATCTTCAGTCCGGCTAGGTAATAACTTCGTTCAATCGCTGCTTCAATTTTGGTACCACGGCACTCGAACTTAATTTGAATTCGGTTATTTTGGCTCTAACACCACCTGAATAAGCATTTGCAAAGCTTTATTTTATGCTCAGTTGTCTTGCAAACTTGGCGAGTGTACTACTCTAATGGTCTGTTAGAGAAAGGTTGCTGGAGTTAGCAACATGCCTATTACCGGTTTCTGCACTCTTCGTCAAATACTGCACCACAGCTTTTTGGATTCTTGTTAAAACCGTTATCAATGCTGCAGGTCATCTCCTAGCAAGCTTTTTTGTAAGATCAGGTTCTCACGTATTTTTCGCTTAAGACCACAACAGAAGAGAAAACAAAGGTCAGGATTTTTTATGGATACAAATTTTGGCAGCTGTTGCATGCAACAAAGCTCGGAAATGAACCCATTTCAGTTGAGATTCAGCAAACGTTACTTTAAGCGTTTAATCATATGCAACTGCGTGAGTGCCAACAGCCACAATACTACCAAAAACTAAGTTTAAGCTGACGTTACCAACGAAAGGAGATCAGTTGTACATAGGTCTTTTATTTATTTACTGCTACAGTCTCAGCATGTGTTTTTATGATAATGTTAAGCGCATAACATTTAACAAACCGCAACCCTTGTTTTGCCTCATTCGTATTTCGAGGGAATTCTCGAAGGAGATATAACTGGATGGTCAGTTATCGAGATCTGATTCCTAATCCCTTGAAATCAGCTCTGACACATAAGCTGGCTGACAAGAAAAAGGAACACTGGGACCTAAGGAAAACACGCTCAGCAAAGAATGCGAGGCTGTGGGCTCCTATTTTTCTTAGACATTATAACATACCAATGGTTTTTGGATAATGTAATCCGTTCAGTTAGGACGCCAACACCATCGTGAAGACACAGCATTTTAGAGATATTCATATTTTCCTGCCAAAATATGGGTAGTCATAGGTTCGCTTTTTGTTTCAGATGCACCAGTTTTCCCGGTTGGCCGGTGTAGTCGGCGCGTCTCCCTAATTGTGTGGGTATCAGTACCCCACGTCGGAGGCTAGTCTTACTCGTGATCTAGACCTGTTTAGCTCCTTGGTATGAACAACTTACGCTGTACCTCGCAAGTCAGCTGGGAATCATAAAAATTCGCGGCATGTTAGCCGTGTGGGTTAAATTGATTCAGCCGGATAGCATGAGCCACGCAAACTTTGCATGCCATGCATAGGTACCTTTGTACAATTTCGACTAGCAATCTGAAGTTGTCCCTTTATTCACGGCGGTATCCTATGGTAAGGGTTACACTTGGCACCCCGGTATAAACCTGCGACATCAATTTAGGTGACAGGTCTGAATGCAGAATTTCTATTATTTAGTACCATTCGTAAAAGATCATTTTGCTGCCGATAGCTAGAACTTACTGATTCAGAGCAACTCAAGCAGTTTTCAGGAAAAAAGCTACTTAGGGGCTTAAGCCACAAACATGTTATACCAACATTTGGACATCTTGAACATCCTGGGATTAAACTTTATATCCTGGAGACATTACGTTCGTGCATCTTCGTACACATCGGCAGAAGCTGAATGCTCCCACCGTCAAGATTATTCCGGAAAATTTCTCCCGGTTTACAAGGGCACACACTGCTGCATCCAGCCATGCAGGTTGAAGCAATATCAACAAATTTATATACGGGTGGAAGCCTTCTGCAAACTACGGGTCCACGATCGTATTGTAGGCTACATAAAATGTTACACATTTTTTGACTAAGGAATCACCAAATGTTTTCCCCTTAGGCTGACCACGTTTTCCGGTAAGATGCGGTATTTTGTTTAAAACTTCTAATTCGAGACATGCGTTGACACTGAAAGTTGCCCCCTAAAACAACTTACCTTCATTATGGAGTCACAGAAAAGCACACTAGGCATGAACATCCATACCGAAAAACGATAACTTTAAAAGACAGAAGTTTCCAATAAGTCGCTTTAGGCTTTCCGGGACGATCGAAAAAGTGATGCCGTAATCGGTTGTTGATCGGTTGGCTGTTAATCTGTTTGCCGAGCTTAGCAATAATAATAATAATGTTTACTCTGAGCTGGTTGGTGGCATACCGTCAGGCATGAGCATAATTGTACAGTCAAAATAAAGGCATGTCGGACGACAGTTGTGAATGCTCAGGAATGCGGGGAAGCGGGACAGTCAACCAAATAGTGGGATGAGGATGAGCGGATGAGGTCACGCCTAAGGTGGCATGATCCAAATGTGGTGAAAATCAAGGGCAGAGAAACAGTTATTAGGTTTTTTTCCACATTTCAGGGAACATATCAAATTCAAGCCACATCAGACTGTTACAACTCGAGGATGGCGGGTAACATCAAAACGGGGAAAGGCAAAACTTGGGGACCCTGCCAAGAACGTGATAGCAAACTGTAAATTGCGAAAAATAAGGGACCAGAACAGTTAATCTAGGGAGGCGGCAGCATTTATTTGATCCAGACTGCCAGCATGAACCAAAATTGAAAACCATCGCTAAGGCTTCGTGGCCTTGGACATTTGGGTTTATTGCCAGGGTAATGCAAAGCGTAAGTAGTGATTATGAAGTGGAAAAGTTCGCAAAAAGGATAAATGTTAGCTTGAATCTCAGGATCACGGTGTACAGTGTATAGGAGCACTGGTGACGCTGCTGGAGAGCAGTCGGGCGTAAATGTTCCTTGGGAGATTGAGTTGGTGCCAACACACAGGACGGAACGCGAGCTGTAAAGAAAATCATTGGCTTTGTGGGCAGGACAAATTGAAAGTGCATCGAGATGGTTTAATCCGACGGAAGGGTTGAGTGGATTAGAACGAACTAGTCCCAGAGGCTGTTAGGGCCAGGTAAGCAGTTTGTTCTCATTCCCAGCTAGGGTCCCGAGAGGGCGAGAGGGGACAGTCCAGAGAATGGGGAGGTTAGTTGTGGAGGTGCCATTAGGCTGAATGTGGCAGTACCGTGCCATCGTTGCACTGAAATTCTTCGGTTTCTGGACAGCTGTTCAATGGACGTCATGGCTGAGGTGAAAGGACCGGGGCAGCCGGATTTTCGGCTAGCCAAGGGGATCCACAAAGGTAGGACAAAGACGATGTGGGATCACAGGTAATGCCGATTCAGTTGAAGCTCCACGTGGATGTAAAACATGAAACAGGAGAGGTGGGTAATGACAATAGATGGCATTCGAAGCGGCTACTGCTGAACATCGAATTTGTTCTAATTCACACGGCAGAGAACCGTGCTTTCTGCCGACAGTGACCACGTGCAAGCTTCGTGAGACTGTTTCCCCTGTGAAATATGACGGTTACAATCGTGACATACGCTCGTGTTAATAGGCAAAATTCCGCGTCGTAGAGGGGTCAAGTAAAAACAATGTTTTCTGAACATTGTATCATGGCTCATACAATCGATTTAGTCGAAGACTATATATGCTATATTTTAGCCAGCAAGCCTCGTTTGACAGTTCTTGACTGAGAATTTCCTGTCGACAGTAAAATATTGGCGGCTATTCTTCTGCACTACGAAAAGCCTAGCACCACTGCGCCCTGGGGTGTCAAGTATCGAAGAAGTCTGCCGCCTCCCAGGGGACCTATTTCTTGCCTATGCCCTGTTTGAACAAGGTTTGGCCAACAGGTTGTTCACCGTTGAGCCAGAAAATACGCGGCGGGGTCATGGTAAGAAGATTTTCAAGTTCAGAGCGCACACTGTCATCAGGCAAAATTTTTATCACTTCGTATAGTAGCTGCGTAGAAAAACCTTCCTCCGGCTTTTGTCCACGCTCCCTCTAGAACCCAGTTCAAAACACTATTAGACACTTTTTATGCAAGTTCTCGTGCTAGCAAGCATGCTGCCCCGCGCTGAGAACTTAAAGAGCAGTGCTACACCCTTTTTTCGCTTGTGCCTTTCAGGTGTACGACAGCCGCTGAACGCCAAGAACAAAACCGACCCGGGAAACGTGGGCAGGAGCCTGCGTATCAATCCGTGAATCCGAGGCTAACATTCCCAGAGGACTTCCATGTCACAGTGTTGTGTGACCTTATAGATTTATCCACGCAGGCGCGCAGCTGTCAGCAGGAGCTCGTGAAAGAAAGCTATTGGAATATGCAAAACAGTGTTAAAATCCCGGAAGCAAACCCGCCTTGATTTCAGAGAATTTATTTTTAGGCTGCATATAGTGATCAGCACACGATGCCACGCGGTTGCTAGATCAGCCTTTTTCCGGGCGGTCCACTTTCATGCCCGCATTTCTTTTCCAATATTGGACAACACAAACGACTATCGACATACTGATGTTGCAATAGATTGAGTTCACTCAAAATTATTCCTACGTATTGCACAAAATCAAGTAAAAGTTTAAAAGAGCGTGATGTGCTTAATATAGAGCTTCGTGCTTTCGGCGAACTTTCGTATCATCCGCCTGACGTGAGAAAATGTTCGGGAGTCGAGCACTATTTATTACAGAGCCAAAATTTTGTGGATCTGGAACAAACATCGACGTCACAGCAGCCAGAGAAGGTATCTGGATGCTATTTTTGAAACAGCTTTTGGTTTGATAACTTTGAGTGTCATGCCTGAAGCCGACGAAGACAACAATAGCTTTAATGTGGGTCCGAAAATGTATGTGTTACTCCCTGTGGGTGAGGTGCTTTGTCTACTGGCATTGGGAGTTCGGTCGCACTGCATTTTTCACAAAATTCCGACTGGCTAAGGTTGCGATTGCGTTATAGTATCAATGTTTATCTCATCCTTAGGAGCTGATGTCTATGCAATATTTTCTGCATAACGATGCCTGGAACTGAAAATATTTAGAATGGATTGGATTGGACTGACTTAGGCACGCTATTCTGCCTGGCCAACTAAAATTGATTACAAAGGTAAAACCCACAGTGCATCATTTGTTAAACAGCCCCAGCTGTACACCCGGCAACATTTTGTCCAGTGCAGGTTACCAAAATTCCGCTTTGGTTTTCGATGCATTTAGTGAAGCACGACCCTTGTGCTGGACTGATATCTATAGGTTCTTATTCAGAATTTGTCTGTGGCCATAGCGGTCAGCTGAGGATGCCACTGGTCACGGATTCATGAATGAATACATGGAACAGAGGCTTTTAAACAATCTTCCCTGGTCGGGTTTGCTGTTGTCGTTAAGAGGCTCCCGTTTACCCGAAAGGCACAAGCTAAAAAGGGTGTAACACTGCTCTTAAGTTCTCAACATGGGTAGTAATCCTACTTGCGTGACTAAGGAAGCGTCCAAAAGTGATTTAAACTGGGTACTAGATGAATCGTAAACAACCGCGAACACCAACTACCCGAAATGAGAAGAAAATTATTGCCTAATAAAGGTGTGCACTCTGAGCTTGAAAGCTTCTTACCATATCCCCACAGTGAGTTAGCTGGGTCATCAGTAAAAAACTTTTTGGCCAAACCTTGTTAGTATTATGTGTCTTCGGAGGCGACGCTACTTCAGGGGAAAGAGGTCAAGCAACGCGGAACGCTTTTCATAATCCACGAATTTTAGGCCGGCAACCAATTTCATAGCAGCTCGTTCGACCGGCTCAATAAGGGTTACGTCCTTCTTGCTTCCTGAGAAGACAACTTTGTTGGCATAGTGAGAAAGCGGTCTGGCATTGGCCCCATAGGGTAATAGTAATAAGTTTATTTCCCAACTTGTAGAGAGCTCGCCAATAGAGGCGTGATCGTGTTGTTACAACTTGAACGCGGCGGACGATAAAACAAGGGGGAGGAAAGTACAGCCGACAAGACACGCTTATTACGTGAATAGTCACCGTAGTTATGGGAACCAAAAAGCTAGAACAATGGGGCATGGGGTACAAATAGTTCAATAATGAAGCCGGTTGACTTGAGCTTAAACTGAAGAATTTTTGCTGGCCATGGGTGACCTGGAGCGGTTGGAAGAATGGCCAGGGTCACGAAAAGCAAAATGGAGATGAAGGTGGAAGAATTTGTAGCGGAGACAAATGGCAGGTTTCGTCTCAAAAATATGGTTTACATTGAAACTAAGTAGACTCACTGGTGCCGCTGTTGTAGGGAGGTCAGTTTCAAAGTATATTTTCGATGTTTTGTTGTTGATCCGGTGGCTGCTGATCTGTTCGCCGAGCTTGGCAATTGACTTGCAAATGTTTCCTCACCATACGAGGAGACATCATCAGCGCGCACCCACCCTAGCTACCAATATTTCGACATGTTTTCGACGAGTAGATAGTGCTAGTGAACAGGGCCGAACGAACACCGTTAATAAAATCATTGAACTTGTGGAAGGGGGAAACTGAAATTGCAGCGGAAAACCAGGTCGGTTAAATCCAAACGAAAGGTTCAGCAGGTTAGAACGAACTCGTCCCAGAGGCGGTTAGGGCTGCAGGAAACATTTGTTCGTAGTTGCAACTACAGGCTTGAGTGAGTGAGAGTTGAAGGTCGAAGGTAGGAAGAAAATAGCTGCTGGAGTGTCATCAGACTGGGTATAAAAGTGCCGTACCATTATCGCACTGACATACTTCAGTTTCTGGACAGCACCGTAACGGACGTCTGAAAGTCTATGCAAGTAATGAGGGGGAAGTCGAGCCGAATCATCCGTAGAACGGCAAATGAACTTTGAGTCGATTTTCATGGTGCAGTGAGAAGGACATTTTTGAAGAGGGCCAGATACCCAAATCCTCTTAATGGCTTCTGGCCCATTCTCAACATGCACCACAAAAGCGTTCGCTTAGTCTCCTCCAAATAATATAGGACACACCACTCGTGAAACAGAGGAAGGTGCCAGCCCAACGACTACTGCTTTGCAGTGTCTACGTCGAATTAAAGGGCGCTGGCGTCGGAACTTCAGGCTTTTACTTCATCCGCGAAATGTAAACGCGGAATTGAAAAAAACACCTAGGAGATCGTTGATGTAGATCAGAAGCAGAAGTGGTCCCAGAAGAGAGCTGCGCGGAATTCGAATGGGGACCGGCGCCGGAGAAGGGTAGGTCGAGCCTACGTTCTCTCGTAATGTTCCGTCTGATAGAAACGCTTTAATCCAGCGTAGAATTTCCCCTGGAATCCCGTAAGACTCAAGGTTGTGGAGCAGCAGAACGTGGGACCCGACCGAATGCCTTTGAGAAATCGAAAAAATATGGAATCCGATATGAGTCCTTCGTCCTTAGCTGGGGTTAAGCTATCCATATATAGGACCACGTTTGTCACGCAAGGACGGTTTGCGGAAAGTCCGTGTTGCGCTGGGGATAACAAGTTGGTAGTACTAAGTACTAGGCCCGATTCATAATGTGTCCCATCACCTTACGCGGCGTGCTAGTGGGGCTAATAGGCCTGTAGCTACCGGACATTTGTTGCTCACCAGTTTAGTGGACTGGCCTGACAATCACTCCCATTTTACGAAAGACCAGCTCATCCACTGTAATACCTGTAGTTACCTTCT
>SJOL01005092.1:72930-83322 GCA_004794785.1 Opisthorchis felineus | reverse complement strand
AGTGACGCATTTCTGGGACGCCTGCACCGCAGAAATTTTGAATCCATGTTTGAGTTTCCGGCTTTCTGGCCCAGAAGCAGATGAAATCATAGGTCAGCACACGGTGGTCACCATGTCCCAGTGGAGCTTTAATTAACACTCGATCAGCGTTGTTGATAACTAAATCCAGCAGGGGTGGTAGTTGGCCTGTGCGATATCTGGTGTGTGTGACTGCACTTTCAGTCCAAACGCTCTGTTGAACGACTTCGGTCAGTGTCGATTCAAGATGTCCGATAGACACGATGCACTGAAACTCCATCCAGGAGGCCTTGGGGCAATAAAGTCACCTACCATCAAAGGATAATTTAAATGGCAACTGGAGGGGAGTTGGCCAAGGGCTTTTATGAGGAGCTGGTCACCTTTTGATGGACTCAAGAGGCAACGGTAGGCCACGCCAAGAAGAGTGGGTCCACGCAGCGGGATTTGAACCCACAGCGCATCACAAAAAGGTTCACCAGTGGCGTCGGCAGGACAATCAGAATGGGCAGGTCCGCATGTAAATATAGTGCAACCCCATCTGCCCTTCCGCGTTTTGAGTCGGCTCGAAAAATGGAGTAGCCGTCTATTGGGCTGACTGTTTAATATCGCAACGTTAGTTGAAGACTGAGGCAGTTTGTGGATAAGCACTTCAACACCATCTGTGCTTCTTCCGAAGGTGGGGAGCGGAGAGGTTTGTTACCTGGTAGGACAGTAGATTTAATAGCTGGGCAACAGGTTTGAGCTCTAGGCTGCAAAAGGACTCTGCTGCGTACTTGTCTGGTTGCTGCCTTGGTGTTTCCGGGAACTCCTCTTCGTTAGCAGGAGGTTTCTGCTCCCTGGGAGTCAGGTTTTGTAGGTGATAGACGTCGTTATTTGCGTCTGGTTTGCTTGAAACATGGCGAAACCTTTGGGTCGGATCCTGGGCTATTAAATCTTCAACTGCGGTTTGGATGCAGAATTGCATTTAGAAGGCTGGATTGATTTTTTCTTTTGAGGGCTCCTGGTGAGTATTGTGACTATTTTGAAGGCCAACAAAAGAGCGACATGTCCACAAGGTAACCGCGCTTCCCGTTGGCATGGCGTTATCCCCTGGACTATGTCCATATATTTTGGGGCAACGCAGCGGTCTCTGTCCATACGGTTCCTCTCTCAACCAACTTTTGATATTCAGTTGTCTACTAGCCGGCTGAGAGTTGTGCGCATTTTGCTGACCACAGAATTTCATCAGATGCGCCGAAGGTTAGATGAAATTCAGCGCCGGAATGCGACCTTGTCCAAAAAACGTCTCGCACGTTTGGAATCACCGGCAAGTGGGTATCGTCTACATGATCGTCGATACCATAGTTTTCTTAACGCATCATTAACCATCAACTTACTGGATTAAGCGGGGTTGTCACAGCAGTATTCGGCGTTCGTGCTTTCGCCTCTGTCCGTCAATTGGTGGCTTTATAGTGCATGTGCTCAGTCATTTGGTTGACTGAAGGTCGCAACAGATGTGGTCCCTTTGACACCTTCTTGTCATGTTCTGTGAATCTTCAATGTATTAGTTGCTTTGAATCATCCAGACAACCAACAGTTCCGTTTTCAGCCGTTCCGACGGATTGAAATTTTACCCGGGTTCTCGCTTTTGGCAAGGCTCCCAGGTATCCAGAAACAAAGACCATACAGCAAAACAACGTTTGACTCCGTGATAAGTTTTGCCCCTTCAAAGAACTGGAATATGCTGCATTGGTTGATAAGTTCCGTGGTACAACATTTGGAATGAAACGACTTGCATTGTGGAGTAAAGTCAGGAATGTGTAAAATTTCTTCAACAAGGGCATACCAATAACTAAATTGATTATCGCAGGATGCAGTGGCATAAAGTCATGCGCATGCCTTGACAGACCGCTCTCAGGCATATATTTCTTACGTAGTTCATAGCAAATTTTGCGCCCTATTCCGCGTATCTTTGAGGTAAACAGTTAACTCTCAGATTTTGTTGTCAGAATAAACGGAGAGAGCGTATTAGGTGTTTGATATATGGCACTGACCCTCATCCGGATCACGCAATTTCCCCCAAAATTTGTTCTATTTAGAAGAAATAATTCTGTGGGAAAGTTGGAACTTCTCGATGTATGTGTTCAAATCAGAAAGCACTATAGTTGGGATTTTCGGGATATTTTTGGGATATTTTTGGCATTTGTTTTACTTAATCCTCATTTGTACTTTGTGGTGCGCTTTCAACTTAATAATAATAACGTTTATTCCCAGCTGGTGGGTGGCATACCGTCAGGCATGATCATAATAAAACAGTCAAAATAAAAGTATGACTGAAGGGTTGTGAGTACAGGGGACCGCGTAGAAAAGGGGCAGCGTCATATCCAGTGGGCATAATACGATACATTAATAATAGGTTTCATTTCCCGATATGTAAAGAGCATGCTGATGGAGGCATGATCGAGTCGTTACAACCAGATCGCGTCAGACAACAACACAACGGGCATTTTTATTACGTGAAAAGTCACCTCAGGTGTAGGAACGGAGAAAAAACGAGGGCACTGAGCGTGAGGTACGACTAGTTCAAAGATGAACCGCCTAACCTGAACTAAAACTGAAAACCGTTGCTGGCCATGAGTGGCCTTGGGCGGTCGAGTAAATGGCTAGGGTCAAAAAATCAAAAATGGAGATGAAGATTGAGGGATCTGATTTGTAGATACATGGCAAGTTTTGTTTCCAAAAATATGGTTTAAATTGAAACTAAGTAGACTCACTGGTATCACTGTTGTAGGGAAGTCAGGTGTAAAGTGTATTTTTGATGGGGAGATAGTGCTAGCGCATAGGGCCAAACGAACACCGTGAATGAAATTGAACTTGTGGAAGGGGCAAATTGCGGCAGGGAGCTTCGTTGGTTAAATCCGAACGATAGGTTCAGCGTTTAGAATGAGTCGGTTGGGGCCAAGTGATGAATTTGGTTGCGGTTGTGATTACAGACTCGATTGGGCGAGAGGTTGCGGTCGAGATTTCGAAGAAAATAGTTGCGGGAGTGCCATCAGACTGGGTACGGCAGTGCCATGCCATCATTGCACTGACGTACTTCGGTTCCAGGACAACCCCGTAACGGTCATCAAGGATGCCGCAATCGGACAGAGGATACGCATATTCGTGGCAGCTGGATATGGGTTAGACGGAGAGATTGACACAGATGGAGTCAGGCCGATGCGGAGGCACGGAGCTTTTCTATCCAGTAGGGGAACCATGTAGATGTAGAACGCGGAAATGCCAGATCGAATGAATAACAGTCGTGCGGGGCGTTTGCGCAACTACAGCCGAAGTTTGAAGCTTGAGAAAAGGGGGAAGGATGAGAGCAGTAGCATCTGGTGAGTGCTAGCAAGCATCAGATAAAGCGGTGTCCAATCGAAAAAAATGCAGAACGTAGATTACAGCTCAGGACTGGGTAGATTTTGTTGACCGACCTAGAGGCCAAGTACTAGCTGAGTCAGAGTAGGTGCCTAATTATGGGAAGGTAGGGACTTAGCCGCCGAGGCATGGAGGCTAGCCGTTGGACTATTTGGAACAGGCGTTTACGTAGTGAGATTACATGGCGGTAGTTTGTGCCTAAGCAGAAGCAAAAAAAATCTAACCACAGGGTCTCCGTTGTTAAAGGGGGCGGTGATGTAAACAGAGACAGCCGACAAATAATAAGCGAGATAATAGATAAGAACCGTAGTTTAACTGGAATCTACTACGTAAACTTAACAAGAATGTAGTAGTGTGGGTCGCCAGTCACCGGGACACTGCTGTCAGCTCCAAGAAACTGGCAAAAACAGCCAGTAGGCGCTACATGTTACTGCTGGTAATCAGGAAATAATGGAGGATTTACGTTTCATGTGTACATGATTGTATACGATTGCTTCAGAGAACAGGAGGGAAGAATGTGTGTTATGTCTGGATGATGAAGTGGACTTGAGGTGGTGCAGCCCAACTAAGACGAAGGTGGCAACTCCTTGCACGTCGATGTTAGCCGTGAGTCTCGCACAGTGCCTTCAGGCTACCCGTCGCATGTATTTTTTTTTAACAAAACGAAGGACTGCTGTCATTCGCTCGTAATTCCCTGGTGTTGCCAGACAAGTGACAACCGGGACAAGTCCACCCCAGCTACAGACAAACAACAGCGGTGCTCTTTTATTATTTTCCCGAATTAAAGGCCAGAATTAAAGCAGCACTGACATAATAAGCAACGTGTTGACTTGAATTCATAGAGATTTTCCCAGAAATCGGTGGTTGTCGGGCTTTCGTCCGTCGGAGCCTTTGTGAGGGTGTTGTGCGAATACACGAAAGATACCTACGAGGAGTTGTAGGAGGAATCCGCACATTTTCCCGCCAGGACATACATTATCCTCAAGCGCCTAATGATATTCACTTTTATCTCCTCACAGTTGCACCATTCAGTTTTGCTAGCGGAGGTGGATGGGCTCCATGATATGGGCGCGAGCCCGGTGGCACCAGTCGGTCCTACCGCTACTAGGTAGGAAACGCCCTAGCTCATGTTCCCACATGCTATTCTCACGCGCTTGCCCACTCAGACGGTAGCGTGAAACAATGAGACGCAAATCGACCACATTAATAGAAGACTCATTGTTTTGTCACATGTGTTGATGTAAGTGTTGAAAATACGCTGCAATTCTTGTCATGGGTCTGAGAGAATGGCTCGCTTTGCGCAGCATCCACATGAATGCCCGCGCCAACTACTGTTGGCTTTGCGCATTATCTGTCTTTCCACGCTCGGAAGATGTAGCTTCCCTGGAGGATCCACTAAACGACACAGAATCTTTCGAACGACCGATAAGTTCAGTTACAATGCTATCTTCCATTTTACTGTAGAATGTGTCATCGGTAGCTGGTAGAGATGAACATGGAAGCGCGGCGTTGAATGCACTTTCCCTTTTTGCGCAGTTGAATATATCCGGACCTTGAAGCGAGAGGGCATTCTTGAGTACAACTGTATATTCTATACATGTGGGGTTACAGCAAATGCGCTGGGTTGTCTGCTTTGTGCTCCTTACATCATAAGCTGTCATTTCAAAACAGTGGCTGCAATAATCTAGCCCCGGACGCATAGGGAGAGCAGAGGATAACCTCAGCCAGTTATTAATGTCCACTGTTCTTCGCTCGCACTGCTGGAAAGAAGCAGATGAGACGAAGGATGCCGAACGTTTTTGTACATTATTTTATGCTGGTTGGCGATTTACTGAAGATCAATTAGTGTTCGAATGTTGCCTTAAGTTGCAACCTTCTCTGTAGATTATCTGTCAGGCATAAAACTCTGAGCGATACCTGGGATCCGCCGTCAGCGGCAGTAATCCAAACAGACTTTTTCTGACCCGCTTATTTTGATTTGGCCGTGTGGCCGATTATTGGACGCGCACGCAAAGTTTCTGTGAAACCATAGTTCGAAACGAAACATTTCTATGACAGACGGCACGTGCCCTACCAAATGTCCGGCGGGGTTTTATCTTCGCCGGTATAATAAACTCTTGATTGTCGTGCCTCACTATCTGCAACACAATCCTCCAAGCAGCAGGTTTCCTTCTGTCAGGCTCCCGGTCAACAGACGCCTGACGTGCGGCGAGATGAAGATAAGTGCTCTGCTGAAGTAAGGGACCCCTTCATCGGACGTGACCACCCAAGACATCTATTGATGCCACGATAAATGCTGACTTCTGCTGTTAAGCAGCTCGATGGAATCAGATGAAACTTCATCAGGTCTAGCAAGGCTCCGCGAATGTGGGCGTGTACTTGTGGTATAGTATGACGATAGTTATTTTAGCAGAGTGTTTTTCCAGCCCACAACAAATGGCTCCTTTTCAACATCCTTCAGACGTCTTAGTCTTTGATGCTACGAATCACCTTGGGTAAATTCCACTAGATCAACCTAATTTGCAGCTCAGGTGCAAACTGTGCACTTTCTTTATGACGGATAGCATGGGAACCCGGCGACTAATCAGGTGTGCCTTCGTCGAGTGCTAGCAGTTGGTGCCTTTGCCTAAACTGTTCAGCTGGTTCAAGAACATGATCGGTGATCAGTAATGCATCAAGACGTCCATGATAGATAAAGAGAAAACGCAGATGAGGCTGGAAAAGCTGTGTTTGGCGCTGACATTTGACCGGGCTATTCATGAAGCAACGCAGCAATTAGAGTGCACCTAAGTTCTAAAAGCATTCTGTCGCTTGTCCTTCAGAACATCACTGAAGGCTGCCAAAACGCTTTATACGGCACGGTCTGCTTGGAAAGCGCCAACAACTAGGTAACCTTCCATGGGTGAGTAACCACGCAGGTTTTTCCATGCTTTGGAAACCTGGCATCGTCTGATGCCTGAGTGACCGTAGATCGCTCGAAAATCAGGCACGGGCTTAAACATTTTGTGCAAGTTGAGAGCGCCATACTTAGCGGTACCCATGGGTATGGGCGTAAGTTACTTTACACAGCCAACGTAGGCGACAGTGCATACGTTATGATGACGAGAGGCTGTCAATGGCTATATTTTCTGACAACCTTGTTGCCTTTCTGATGGAAATGAGGTTTCTGATGTTATGTTTCTACCTGGAAAATCACTAGCCAGGATGGTTGAGACTCAATTGTAAATTGTCGGTGTGGTGGCATCAATATTGCACATTGCATCAGGTGACCGTTGAATAATATACTGAACCCAAGGCGAGCTCCGCCAACAACATTTTCATGTAAAAACTCAGGTGACCCAATTCATCCAAATGTTGCATTGGATGAGTAGAATGCATCCAAACTTTATTCAAGCATCCATTTGGATGTAAGTTGCATTGGAAATTATGTAAAATTTACTTCGAAAATTTACTTATTTACGGACGACGTGGACCATTAGAATTTATAGCTTTTGGGGTTTATGCATTATTAGAAAAATGCATCATTCACATGCCAGTGGGGAATACTTATTGACCTCGAGGGTTCAGTCACCTTGACAAACAGCAACGAGCAACACATGACTGAAAGACGCAGTCGGACTAGACTAACTGGCTGTGAAACCCCTCATATTCTTGGCGAAATCAGTTTCAGTTTGCTTCGAATGATAGTTATTCTTGAGTGAGCGACGCATTTTCAGCTCCACTGCAGTATGGGCACCCTAAGATGCCAATGTAGGCAGTTAATGAGCATCAGTGGGCCACTAATCGTTATATCTGAGGCATTTTTGTCTAGCAAAGAAGCCCACTTGCCTGCCCAAGACAAATTCCTTTGCGGTATCCACCTCTGTTTGTCCAGTATTTTCCTAAGTAAATCATGCCTTCGTAAACGTTACCTGCTGTGCGTTTGTTGGTATACAATAAGCTTGTCATACGGAAGTTTTTACCATCAGCCCTCCTATGCCCATGGGCCGTGTGTACTCAGTGGAATGGATACCTAAAGAGCTACTTCACGAGGAGTGTGTGACAAAGAAATAAAACTAATAACGCTCCATTGAGTATACAATAATAAAGAGGGTCAAATGGAACGGACTCACTAGGAATTTTTCTCTTTATAATAGTTTGTCGTTGGCCTAGATCGGCGAATAAATAATAATCCAATTATGGTTGTCCAGAGGTCTTCTTCTGAACATTTCCCACAGATAACAAACTCCGAAGATAGTCTGAAATGTTTTGATACCAGAGTTAGCACATGAAACTCGCGAATGACAGCTGCAAGCGTGAGGAAAATCAGAAGATAAAATCGAGGTGCGTGACCACACTTGTGTTGTGTGTGATCGTGCAAAGGCGCGTTTTTAGTTTTTGCACATTCAAACAAAAACATTTGTGCAATTGACGGAATACGTAATGTTATAATGGAAACAATAGAAATGTACAAAATGCCACACTAGCCAGCTGCGCCTGCTGGGCCCGAAATCCTCAACCGGTGTCAAATATTCCTAGGCGGATGTCTGGCGGCCGTTTGTGCATTGTTTATTATCACTTTACAGGTGTTTAACTCACCCAGTTTAATCGCTGTTTCCTCACGTGCCACCAACTTGTCCAAGGCCCACGACTACCAAATTTGCCATACATAAGTCAGGCACCACATCACCCAACTTTATCTGAGGCAGGCCCGCATCACTACAAACTCCCAGTAGCTGCCCAGGTCTGGTCACACTTTTGTTCGCTACTTAACACATCGAAGGACGTTTCGTTTGCCGTACCCTATTAGATAATATAATTCCACTACCTAACACTAAAGGTGGCATGGGGCACATGCTCCTACACTTTTGCTAAAATCCTCTTAACTTCGAGCGGTATCGAATAGCTTCGGATCTTATTCTAGACTCCACCGGCTTCCTACTCACGCATAAGCCTATGTTAATTTTAAAATTGGAGAGAATATCAGAAGCTGATTTCACAATGTTGGTCGTTGATTTGATCACAGAGCTGGGCATTTTGGTCGTAAGCACTTCGTCACTGGCCTGAGTGAAAGCATCACTGCTTTGCGAGTGGAATCGCACTTCTAACATGGGAACATTTCAACTCAAAGAAAATAGCTGATATCCCACTTGCAACCAAAATGCCCAACTGAGCTAAGCGAACTGACTGACGGTCGCCTACCGAACGTAGCGAAGTGAACTGACCTTGACCGCACTGACGCATTAGTTGAGGTGTTGTCTAGCTGCCAGAAAACCTCTGATTGCTGACAGCCACTGAAGATGGCGCTCTTGGCTGTTAGGGGCACGATTGAGCGTGTGTTGGACAAAAATATGCAGGATCTTGTCCGAGGTATCAGAAATCACAAAAACGATGAGGTATGAACGTCCGACATGTTATTCTTATTACAGCAGGTGAAATACATCAGCGAATGCTTAGAAGAAATAAAAAACGAGCTCAAGCAGGGCTCTTTTCCTTCCAAATCCAATGCTGTATCAAAGCTCATATATGTAAACATCAGTGTGTCATAGGCTTATTTTTAGTTACAAATGCTCGGATATGATATCAGTTGGGCCATGTTTAATACGGTGGAAGTTATGAGCTCCCCGAAATTTACGTTCAAAGTAAGTGTCATATTTCATTGCGTGATTGTTTTGCAGCGCATCGGCTATCTATCCGCCTCTCAGAGTTTTCGTCCTGGTTCAGATGTGTTGTTGCTGGCCACTAATCTAATTCGCAAGGTACACCTGCTATTCCTGCACTTACACGATCTTCAGGACCTGTGCAGCGCGAATATGTACGATGCCGGGGTGGCACTATCTGGTTTGTCGTGCTTCATGACTCAGGACCTGGCGATGGATCTGTATAGTGATGTCCTATCTTTGGTATGTTTTTCTTCACTTGTTCTGGCCGTTAATTTTGGACATAAAACCCACCCTGCTACCGCATTTCCGGAGTATCTTATAGGGCATCTCTTCAGCCGTCTGTCACTAAAGCTGCCATGAGGTCTGAAGCGCACGTGTATCTTTCCGAGTAAATTGATCAACTAGCAGAAGCATGGTTGTCTGTTTAACCTCGTTTCGATTCATCTTGGTCAAACCAACAAATTCCACTGTATGACTGTCCGCTGCGATAAACCAGTAAGTGTGGCATAGTGAGGTTATTCCTGATTCGTCTGTTTTACACCAACAATCACCTTGATATCATGGTCTGTCTTGAATATTTAGCCCCCTCAGGCTAGACCGGTCCGTTGTAACCAACCGGGTCAGACTAGTGAGTCAGTTGCTCCGAAGAGAATTTCCTCCAAAAACCCTACTACCTTGTGGATCCAACTTCTGAGTCAAAGACTGATCGGGGCCCCGGAATAAAACTCTACACTCCCATTGTCTCGCGATGGGATACTCCAAGCAAACCACCTGCCTGAGTAGAAGGGATGTATCATTAGCCCTTGCAACACTTCGCGTACCATCCCTCGTCCACACGTCCCCACTCATCAATTGGCCCACAAGGGGCACTCAATCTACCAGCCCTCCAAAACGGCTCTGCTAATATAAACCAAATTATCCTCTTACTAAACTCAAGAGCTGACCCACGTTGCCGTTTTCAGTATTTGTACTTTCCGTGAATTTGGACAAACGCATCCCTTACTGAACCCTTGCTTTTCCCTTCTGTCGACGTGTTGTCTTTGAAATACACATACAAGACCCCACTTCGGTCGTGCATCTCAAGCCGCTTAGGACGAACTCAAACGTTTTACATTTCACTCTTCGGGTATTTGGTAGTCGGGTGATCGAATGCAATTGAAGAGGATAATATTAGATCTTCGGGCTCAAGATATTCCAGTATTAGGGCGCGAACTTACTAACCGGAAGGTCTGTGGCACCTCGACTGACCCTATATAGGCTTGGAAAGCCTGGCAGTATATCAGTGCTGATGCATCCGTCGGGTAGCATGGCAGCTAGGCACCGAAGGGGTGTT